>PVJX010007017.1:0-73608 GCA_004027295.1 Dolichotis patagonum
TCTGTGGGCTCGTATATGATCTATTTTAGAGAATGACCCATGTGCAGCTGAGAAGAATGTGTATTCTGATATTATTGGGTGGAACACTTGGTACACATCTGCTAGTTCCATTTGTTCACAAGTTTGATTCAGTTCTGTTATTTCTTTGCTGAGTTTTTGTTTGGCTGGTCTGTCTCTTTTTGACAATGAGGTTTTAAGGTCCCCTGTTATGACTGTATTATTGTTTATTTGATTTTTCATGTCTATTAAGATTTGTCTTACATAGGCAGGTGCTTCCATGTTTGGTGCATATGTATTTATGACTGTAATCTCTTCCTCTTAAAGTATTTACCCTAACAAGTATGTAGTGACCTTCTTTATCTCTTTTGATCATTCTTGGTTTGAAGCTCACATTGTCTGCAAACAGAATAGCTACCCTTGATTTTTTCTGGGTTCCTGTTCCATGGAGTATTATTTTCCATTCTCTGACTTTTAGTCTCTAAATTTCCTTCTGACTTAAATGTGTATACAGCATATTGATGGATTTTGTTTCTTAGTTCACTCTACCAGTCTGTTTCTTTTTGTTGGTGAGTTGAGACCATTTACATTGATGGATATAACTGATATGAACTGACTTACTACTGTCATGTTATATTTCTATAGGTGTTCTAATTTTTCTGTTTAACTGTTTTCCCTGATTAGTGGTTTCTTTCTGTTGTTGTTGTTGGCATTGTAATTATATTTATCTCATTCTAGAGTGTCTTTCAGTATTCCTTGTAGTGTTGGTTTGATGGGTCATGAATTTCTTCAGTTGTCCTTTGTTGTGGAAGTATCTTATTTCTCCATCAACTTTCAAAGATAGTTTTGTAGGGTACATAAATCTGGGTTGGCATTTTTTTCTTTCAGAACCTGAAATACTTTATTCCAAGCTCTTCTTGACTTGAAGGTTTGTGTTAAGAAGTCTGCTGTGATACTAATAGGCTTTCCTTCATAGGTGACCTGTTTCTTTTCTATGACAGCTTTTAGTACTCTGTTCTTGTGCTGAATTTCTGACATCCTAATTATTATATGTCTGGGTGAAGATTGATTTTGGTTATGGTTAACTGGGGTCCTGTATGCCTCACTTATCTGTGTATCAGATTCTCTTCCCATGTTTGGAAAATTTTCTGTTATTATTTCTGTAAATAGTCTAAGTATATCATTTGTGTTGCTTTTTTGTTGACACCTATAAATTTGTATTGTTTCTCTTTGCATCATCTTGAAGCTGTTGAATTGTTGTTTACTGGTTCCTTGTTATTTTTAAGAGATCTTTTCTTTCATGATCATAATCATGATCAGGATCATTCCATCCTGTCTTCAAGTTCTGAGAGTCAATCTTCAGCTTCATTCAGGTGATTTTGCCAGCTGTCAGTGGAATTTTTAATTTCCTGAATATCCTTTTGAATCTGTTTCATGCATTCTAATGCTGTCTTACATTGTTCATTCAAGGTTTCCATCATTTTCTTATGTTCCTCTATTTTTATGTAGTTCTTCTTTAGATATACACAACATTTCTTTCATATTGTTTGTCATTTCATTTTTTATCTGAGAGATTATTTCTGATCTGATTTCCTCTATAGCTTCATGGAGTTGTTCCTTAATTATAGTTGCTATCATTTCAGTTCAATTGTGTAATTTCCAGTGTTTTCCATTTCAGCGTCTTTTGGGTTTGTCCTTGGTGGGCTGGAGGACTGAGACTGCATGTTGCATTTTCATTGTCATTTTCCTCTGGGACCCAGGTGGCTGGCCAGGCAAATTCCTGATGGATTGCACTGGAACACTGTGTTGGACAGAGCTTCAATCTTCCAATATCCCTGTGGCTACCTGGAGTGCATCCCCTGAAATATGGCACTGGAGACTTTTGCTCTGTGGCCTGTGAGGCTGGCTGGGTGTTCCCCTGATGTACTGCACTGGGTTGCTCTGGGACACTGGGCTGGGAAGAGCTCCATGCAGCTAGCAGGGGTGCACTCCCAGAGTGTGTCACCAGAGCCTGGAACCTGGCTGAGTAGAGTTCAGAACCTCTGTGACCCAGGTGGCTAGCAGGGACCGACCCCCCAGAGTGTGTGGCTGGGTCCTAGCACCTGGCTAGATGGAGTTCAGAACCTCTGAGACCTAGGTGGCTAGCAGGGATGCATCCCCAAGGTGTGACAGTGCTGGGGCCTTGTGTCTGGCTGGGAAGAGTTCAGAATCTCTGGGACCCAGGTGGCTAGGCAGAGTGTGCCTCCGGTATGTATGGTGCTGGGGCCTTGCTTCTGGCCAGGTAGAGTTTGGAACCTCCGTGACCCACTACATGGCTAGCTGAGCCACACCCCTGAACTGTGGAGCTGGGGCCTTGTGCCCTGATGGATGGAGCTCAAATTCTCCAAGACCTGTCAGCTAGGCTGGTTGTTTCCTGATGGGCGGCTCTGGGCTGGGCTGGGCTCAGTACCTCTGTGACCTGTGAGGCTGACCAGGCATTCCCCTGATGAATTGCACTGGGATACAGGGCTGAGCAGAGGTAGGATTCTCTGTGCAGCTAGTGTGGATGCACCCCCGAAGTGTGCTGCTGGATCCTTACACCTGGCTGGGTGCAGTTCAGAACCTCTAAAACTCAGACAGGCAGAGTGTGCCACCAAACTGTGGCAGCACTGGGGCCTTGCATCTGGCCAGGAGGAGATGAGAATCTCCGGGACTCAGGCAACTAGGCAGAGTGCACCCCTAGAGTGTGTATGAAATAGTCTTAATAATATATTATTTATCATTTATTACATTAATTAATATATTACATTATTTAATTAAAGACAATATATTTATTTAAAAACTAGGGACTATTTGGGATGCATCTCCACTCATCACCTGATCATTTACTTAGAACCACAGGTTGACTATAGATATAAGAATTCAATAAAATAAGGCTTTCTATGAGAATCCATTGTCTCTATGGAAGCATAATAAAGAGTATTATATATGTTCCTATTATTTTAAACCATGTACTGTAACCCTTTATGTCAGTAAAATTTATGACAAATGTACATCTGGTTTTCTCGGAGAGCTGACTGTTGGTGAATGTTTACCAGTGCAACACTGCCCCCCCTCCTTATGTTGACTGTCCCATAGGATTGAGTCTCTATTTCCTCTACTCTGTTTTGATCACATCCAATATTTCAGGGTCTACCTTAGGCCTGCATTTTAAGTCAGTGTTAGAACATTTGGTAGAAGGCCCTAGGGGCAAGTGTTAATTCTTCATAGCATCCCTCTGCATGTGGGTTGGGGCCCAGTGTTTCTTAGAGCTCTAGCTAGTTTTCTGTCAATGCACAGAGCTCTTTTAATACTCAACCATTGCTCCAAATTGCCTTCAAAATTCTCAGCTACATTTTAAAATAATTACACAAACATCATATCATAATTTTTTTTGCCAGAAGTAGCTGCCAACTGTATATTATTCTAGGCTTGGAATTGGTTTAACTTGTTATTTTTGAGAATGCCAAGTTCTAAACAATTTATAATGAATTTGCTTTATATCCATGCATGTGGAATTCTGAAGAATCTATTTAGCCTCTATATGCAGGTATATACTAGTGCGAAGCATAATTAGTAAGAATATTTTCCCCCCACTGGGTCAACATTGCATTGTCAACTTTATTCCAACAGTGAAGTCTCATGGGTGTTGGAAAGAAATAATTTCTCTGCTGATCACAGTGCAGAAACTCAGAAGAAATAAGGAAGGTGGATAGGAATAATCAGAGTAGTTATTTCAACAGTCTCTTCCTCCACATTAAATTTAGCAGAGATCATTGCCTTATCAAGTTGAAGCCCTGTATTTTATTTTTTCTATACAGATTTATTTCTAGGATCATGCATTCTCATGCTAACCCAGAGAACTGACTGTGTTGGTGTTTCCAGAATTAATTTATGGGCCTCTGAGGACACTCAGCAGTCTCCTTTGCACAGGTAATACAGGAATTGGCGGAGATTTTGCACCAGACAGATGTTGTCTGGGACAAGAACAAAATGTTAATGCTACAAGGCAAATACAAAATCTGAACATTTCCCTCATATAAACAGCATAGGGGAGGGAGGCAGCATCCATTCAGTTTCTGGGTCATAAGCATTTTATTTTTGTGTGAAATGATTATGTGAACTCAGAATCATTTAATTTTTAAAAAGGGTGTTTATGAGCCACCTTGGAGTTCAACCTAGGGGGAAAATTAAGCATTCAGAATAAATTTACTTTTCTTAGAGTTACCTTTTCCTAGTTCATGTCCTGTGACTATAACAAAATACATGAGGCTGGATAACTTTATGAAGAAAATATGTTTATTTAACTTATAGTTCTTAAAGTTTGAGGGTGTGATTCTGGCATTGGCTCAGATCTTGGGGCAGAAGCCCCTTAAAAGGAGAGAGATGGTATCACCACAAAAAAATAAATAAAATAAAAAAGAGGAGGGGTCAGGTTTGCTCTTTTACAACCACATTTTCATAAGAATGAACTCACAGTAACCACAGTGACCTCTTAGGCTCCCATATACTCTACATTGCCACAGTGAGAAGCAACCTCCCCACACATGAACCCATGGGAGATGCTCTCAAATTAGACCCAAATCCTAGTATACCTGGTAGCTATAAACTCAAGCCACCTTTCTCCTTCCTTCTAAAATTTCATGGAGAATTTGAGAGACTAGAGAGAAGATAAAGTGTTGAAATTTTTATGTGATCTTAGTAATGGAATTAAAATGAAAAAAAACCCTCAAAATGCATGACAAAGTGTAAATGTAAAAGGGAGAAAAAGAATTTCAAAAAGGGAATTCTTACAATGTTTTCATTAAGAAAATTAGCTTGGTTGTAAATGTTACCTACTGAATCCTTCCTTATGTAACTCCTTGATATTCACACAAAGAGCCACACATTCCTATTCAGAAACTAAAAAGAGAAAACAACATATGGCTGACAGGCACATACGTACCAAGTGCAAGATTTTCAACAAGTGCATCCCCAGCAAACACAATGTCCTGCTAGCAGCTCCGAAGCCTTAAAATAAAAGATGCTCTCCACACCAGGAAGCTGCAGGTGGGCCTTGCACCTGCCCAGGCTCTGCAGGTGGGAAGCCTCAGTTTTGTCCCCAAGTCTCTTCTTATCTCTCAAGCTCAGCTACACTACTACAGGTAGCAATAACCCCAAGACCAACTGCACTTGTTAAGCAGCCTCTGTGCATTGACTAATGCTCCTAAGGGAGACATTTGTAGAAAATATTGTTGGTGGGGTTTATTAATTAATAAACCTGCCAGTTAAGTGTTAGAAAATAAAAATTTTCTGTTCCTCTCTTCCCATTTTTTATTATGTACTGACATTATGAAAGGGTATGTAAGGGTGTTCATGTGTGCGCGCACACACACACACACACACACTATGAGACTGGACCAGGGAGACTGAGCTTTCTGCTACTTCTCTGCCAGTTACAAACTGTCTGATTTAGAGCACCTCATAATTATGAGACTTGGCTTCCTCTTTTACAAGATGAGAGGGAAGGATTAGATGATCCCTGCAGACTATCCCAGTGCTAAGGACCTAGTTACAAGACTGTACCTCACACATGTCAGAGAATTCCTGTTGGAGAGGGAGTTAAAACTAGTCCAAACATGCAGAGGGTCTTCTGAATAGGAATGTAGGGGAACTGAAAATGTTTGTTCTGGACCTGAACTTACCTTCCAACAAATTGTAACATATTTGCCAGTGACCAGGACTGGGAAGTCGCCCTTGGCATTTTCTTACAGTTCCTTCTTCAGAATATCTTTATTTCCTTGTCCAATTCCTACTTCAGGTTTAGTACAACCAACAACAGATAGCTGCAGATTTTCCTGGGAGAGTTTCTTAGATGGAGATTTAAGACATTGATGCTTGTGAAATGCAGATCTTTCTTGCTAGAATTACCCAGTCAAGAAACCTGTGTACTCCTCAAGGGGTTCCCCCTATGATTCTGGCAGATGCCAAGAGAAAGCTTAGCAACAAGGAAGCCCAGCTACCTCCCTATCCAAAGAAAAAGCAGTGTGTGCACCTCCGCTACTACTGTTATCTCTCACTGCTTGGAGAGCAACCAAAAATGTAGGGCTTCAAACAGTGACCAGTTCATGATATATTGCAATTATTTGGCTCAGGAATTCAGGCAGGCTGAGGCTGGGTAATTCTTCCATTTCATAGGTCATCCACACAGGTCTCTGCTGGATGGAGTGGTCAGGACACTCTTCCTGTGTGTCTGTGACTTTGTTGAGGGTAGGTTGAAATGCTGAGCTCAGCTGAGACTGCCAACTAGAGCAATTCCCCAGTGCTGCTCAGTGTGGGGCACTTGGGGTAGCTGAACCTCTTCCTAGGTTGCTCAAGATTCCCACAGAGAAGGTTCCAAGGAGCCAAGTGGAGAGCAAGAGTCCTTATGATCTGGCCTCGGAGAATTCAGAATGTCACTCCCGCACTGCATTCTGTTGATGAAGGAAGTCAGGCCAGGCCAGATTCAATGGATGATGAATTTGATTCCATCTGTCAGTGGGAAGAGAAGCAAAGAATTGCAGCCATCTTTAATGTATGATATCCATCTCACCCTTATAAAGAAAACTGCCCACAGCAAGTTTAGTGAGTTTTAGTTACATTTCAAGATTGACAGCTGGCTGTCATCCGAATTTATGTACTTAATCCAAGACTCATGACTTCATCTCCATGTCTACCACACTTAACTCAAAGGCTAGTGGCTTAACTTTAGTCAAGTTCTGTGATCTAGTTCTCTTTCCTACTTGATTCAACCTCTTCCTCCTTCATCTTCCTGTCATGTTAGTAGTTAATATTATGGTTTTTTTAATCCATTTGGGGCTGCCATAACAAGATAGTATAACATGGTGAAATGCTTTGAATGTGACCCCCAAAGTTAATGTGATAGAAACTTAATATTCTATTGAACAGTGTTGCGAGGTGGGCCCAATAAGAGGAAAATGGGTCAATGTCTTTATCAAGGGACTGGGTTAATTTCATTGAGAGTGAATACGCTGTAAGTTGAGTTTGCCCTGTTTTATGCTGGCTTATGCCCTATGCCCTCCACTTTCTGCCATTGAGCAGTAGAGCAGGAAGCCCCTCAGCCTCAAGAGCTGTCAGGTATAAATTCATTTTCTCTATGAATTATCCATTGTTTCTGTTATTCTATTATAGCAATACAAAACAGACTACAACAAGTGGGTGGCTTTAAACAAGAAGCATTTGCTTCACACCATTCTGGAAGCTAGAAAGTCCAAGATTGAAGCGTGGGCAGGTCCAGTTTCTGGTGAAGATGTACTCTGTGCCCTTACGTGGCTCAGAGAGAGATCATCTCTTTAGCGTCTCTTATAAGGGCACTCAGTCTGTCCCAAAGGCACTACCCCAAGACCTATTTACCTCCAAATACTCCTAATACTGACACTCGAGATTTGGCTTCAACATGTGAAATTGGGGGTTGAGGGGACACAAATACTGAGTCCATAGAAGTATTATTTTTCACCACAAGGTAATATATGCTTACTGTAGAAAAAATGAAAAATAAAGAAAATATAAGAAAGAAAATGACACATATTACTATGATCTGGAGATAACTACAAGTGACATGTTCCTTCACTCTTTCTCATCCATATACATGCCTAAATTTATAGTTTACATGTATATTTAATTCATATCTTGCTTCTTAAATAAGCAACTAATGGCTATTATCTTAAGTGATCATATACTCCTGGTAAACATTATTTTTTTAAATATCACATACACTTCTATTACATGCACTGTCTTAACTTATCAATTTATCAATTACAGTGCATTTAGGTTGTTTTCAAGTTTTGACTTTGATAAATAATACTCTGAACATCCTCATATATTAAGTTTTGCCCACATTTTTTAAAATCATCTCTTTAAGGGAGACTCTAACAATTGGAATACATGGGGGCAAATCTCACCTTGAAATTCTCCCTTCCTTGGACTGTGAGTCATTTTTACCCCTAGGATCTTATTATGTCTTGGATAATTGCTACTTAACATGACCCTTCATCTCTTCTGCTGTATATTGCTGGTTATTAAAGTCATGAGATTGAATAAAACAGGCCAGAGGAGTTTAAAATTCTGCAAAAGAGAAATCAAAAGACTGTTTTTAAGTGACAAAATAATAATAAATACAAAGGCATGGACATAAAAATTAATAAGAACTGTTTAAAACATCAATAAAATGTCTGATTTTGATCATCTCCTAATTTTAGCATTGTATTGTAAAAAGAAAGTTTAATAAAAATATAATATTCACAAAAGCAGACAAAAATAGAAAACGCTTGGGAATTTATCTAATGCAGTTGAAGCAAAATGTCCTGTTCCACAAAGAAGAGAAGAAATATAGCCAAAGTGATAATTATCTCTGGGCATAAATTGGAATTTAAATACCATTCTAATTACGATTCTAATACCCTGCTTTACAGAATTTCATACAATAAATTTAAAATTTATTCACAAAAATCAAGAGAATCTTGATGAAAAGTACAGAGACAGACATCTAGCTTTAGTTGAAAACTGGTTTTATTATAATACTAAAGTAGGCAAAATGGTATTTTGAGGATTTACTCTAAAACATAAACATAGAGCAACAGAACAGGATAGAAATATAACAGATATTAATACTTATATAAAAATTTAATATGTAATAAATCAAGCAACCCAATAGACAGATAATGGAATCACTAACCTTAAAATGATATCCTAGTGACTAGATATCAAAAGTAAAAGAATTAATTTGAACCCACATTTTTCATGAGAAATATAAATGAATTATGTATAGTTTGAAAATTGCAATGACAAATGGAAATAATGCAGAAAGAGATTACTAAAGAAAAATTAGTAAACATTTTTAAAGCAACAGAAGTTCTTGCAAAGCAAGGTTATTTTTAACAAACTGTTGGAAGATTAAGGAAGTCTTTTATTTATCACTAAAAGGAGAGACATTTTGTCATTTTTTGTCTTGAAAGTTCTGGATATGGCAGTACCTCCGGGTCCGGGGGAGGTATAGCTACTAAGTTTCAGTGGTTAGAGAAAAGCAGAAGGGATAAAATAAGCCTGTTCCCACTGACAAGAACCGGTCCATCTCAGGTATCTGCATCTGAAACACAGTGGTGACGAGCTTGTGGCCTAAGGCTTTGAATTCCAACATAAAACTATTTTCCCAGGAAAAGCAAAGAAGGACAGTATTTATTAGGAGTCAGAGTGCAATCAAGGTGTCTGCAGAGGGGCCTTCGAGGAAAATTTTGTGACTGGATCAAAGGGTCAAGATGTTTTTATATTGTTCCTCTCAGGAGTTTCCAGGGATGTCCCTGACACAGAGTGGGCAGCTCTGGTGTGGAGCTACAGCTGGAATGGGAGCTGCTTTTCCTGAACCAGGACTGACAAAGAAGCCACATGTTTACTGGTTATCTTCCTGGAGAATCCAAGGGTGAGGGATGGCCAGCTCCGCTGGGAACAAAATTGGTTCTCTTCAAGATTATTGGTCCCAGAAATTGTCTTTTGCCTACCTGAGGACCAAACATCAATTCTTTGTCCTCTTCCTTCGTTGCTTCAAAAGGAAGGGAAAGGGGAGAAAAGACATCCTAATCATTCCCCACCTCAAAAGAAAACTTTAAGAATGCAACAGCTTCACCTGCGAGAACACATGTTTTAGGAGGCATTACTTTTTTTGCATGTTAGATATTTTCTTAACACAGTGCTTATACAACATATTTTTGTAAGAGAGCATTTTTTAAAATTTTTTATTTTAAAGAGAATAAAACAAAAGAGGGCAGTACAGAGCAGATCAGAACAGGACAACATAGGCAACACAGTACTTTACATTAAGACAACCAGACATCAACAGTAGCTATCACCATATCACTTACTCTGCTATAGTTGAGCATAGTTTCAAATACAACAATATCAAACATAACAAAATAGTATAAAGCCATGCATAGAGTGAAAGAATTCCAGGGCTTTCTGAACCGAATGACAGAAAATGATCAATGGATACTATAATATCTCATTTTCAATAGAGAAATTTTGTTTAAACTATCACACATATTCAAATCCCAATAAGACACAACGTGATAGATAGAACCAATGGTAGTAGAACAATAGAAGCATGGTAGGACTTCTAAGAAGGATGATATTAAATCAGCAATAGCTGTCATAATGTTTTGTTTTCTTCAAAACAGCTGTGCATATCATCACGCATGATATAGTCAAACAAAACAGAATAAAACCATTCCAACTGATGATTGAAAATATTGAAAGGCTTCAAAGCTATGCGATAGGGACTCATGCTTACCATAAAGTCTTATATACTCTTATCAACTTTCATACTAGGGAGACTATATGGTATTTACCCTTGTGAGTTTGGTTTATTTCACTGAAGAGAATGGTCTCAAGTCGTGTCCATTTATTTATAAATATCTCAATGTGATCATTCTTTATAGCTGAGTAGTACTCCATTGTATAAAAATGCCACAATTTTTTTATCCATTCCTCAGTTGATGGGCACTTAGGTTGTTTCCAGGATCTGGCTATTACAAATTGTGCTGCTATAAACATGGGTGCACATATATCACTGTGGTATGATATTTTCAGTTCTTCTAGGAACATATCCAGAAATGGGATAGCTGGGTCAAATGGGACTTCCAAACCCAACTTTTTGAGGAATCTCCAGACTGACCTCCACCATGGTTGCACCAGTCTACACTCCCACCAACAGTGTAGAAGAGTTCCTTTTTCCCCACAGCCTCTCCAACAGTTGTTGTTGGTAGTGTTTTCTATCCTGGCCATTCTTTCTGGAGTGAGACGGAATCTCAGTGTGGTTTTAATTTGCATTTCTCTCATGACTAATGATGATGAACATTTCTACATGTATTTATTTGCCATTCGTATTTCTTCATCTGAGAACTGTGTATTCATTTGAGATGCCCATTTTTGGATTGGGTCTTTGAATTTTGAGGGTCTGATTTTTTAAAATTCTTTATAAGTTCTAGACAGAAGTCCTTTGTCTGAGCAACTGTCCATGAAGAATTTTTCCCAATTTGTGGGTTTTCTTTTCACCCTGCTGGGAGCCTCTTTTGACATGCAGAAAATCTTTAATAAGATGTGGTCCCAGTTATTGATTCTGGGAAGTATTTCCTGTTCAGTTTGGTTCTTGTTCATGAATTCTCTTCCTACCCCTATATCTTTGAGGTTTTTCCTACTTTGTCTTCCAGCAGTTTTAGTGTTTCTGTTTCAATATTTAGATCTTTGATCCATTTAGATTTTAGTTTAGTGTATGGTGATAGACATGGGTCTAGTTTTTGTCTTCTGCATATAGACAGCCAATTTTTCCAGCACCATTTGTTAAAGAGACTGTCATTCTTCCAGAGAGCATGTTTGGCCCCTTTATCAAAGATAATGTGGTTTAGTGAGTTTGCGGTTGTGGTTGTATCTTCCAATCTATTCCACTGATTCTCTGGTCTGTTTCTATTCCAGTACCATACTGACTTTATTACTGTAGTTTTGTAGTATAATTTCAAGTTGGGGATTGTGATGCCTCCTGCATTGCCTTTGTTGCTTAGAATTGCCTTTGCTATTCTAGGTCTCTTCTGGTTCCAGATGAATTTTAGGAGTGATTTCTCTAGATCTATAAGGTATGTTAATGGTATTTTGATTGGGGTTGCATTGAATCTGTATAGTAATTTTGGGAGAATGGCCATTTTTACAATGTTTGTTCTTCCTATCCATGAACAGGGCATGTCTTTCCATTTTCTGAGGTCCTCTTCGATTTCCTTTTTCAGGGTATTATAATTTTCCCTGTATAGCTCTTTTACTTCTTTCGTGAGATTAATTCCTAAGTATTTCATTATTTTGGATGCTAGTGTAAAGGGTGTAGTTTCTCTTATTGCTCTCTCAGTACTTTTGTTGTTAGTGTATAGAAATGCTATTGATTTTTCAGTATTGACTTTGTATCCGGCTACCTTGCTGAATGTATTTATTATATCTAGGAGTCTTTCAATAGAGTTTTGGGTTCTTCTATGTAAAGTATCATGTCATCTGCAAATAATGATAATTTAACTTCCTCTTTTCCTATCTTTACTCCTTTTATTTCTCTTTCCTGTCTTATTGCTCTGGCTAGTATTTCCAGTACTATGTTGCATAGCAGTGGTGATAATGGTCATTCTTGTCTTGTGCCTGATTTTAAGGTAAAGGCTTTCAGTTTTTGACCATTTAATATGATGCTGGTTGTTGTTCTGTCATAGATGGCCTTTACCATATTGAGATAAAGACCCTCTATTCCAATTCTCTGTAAGGTTCTTATCATGAATGAGTGTTGGACTTTATCAGTTGCTTTTTCTGCATCTATAGAGATGATCATGTGGTTCTTCCTTTTGGCTCTATTGATGTGGTGGATTACATTTATTGTTTTGTGTATGTTGCACCATCCCTGCATTTCTGGGATGAATCCCACTTGGTCATGGTGTATAATCTTCTTGATGATTTGCTGCATCCTGTTTGCCAATATTTTATTGAGAATTTTTGCATCTATGTTCATCAGGGAGATTGGCCTATAGTTCTCTTTTTTCAATGAGTCTTTCTCTGGTTTTGGTACTAGAGTGATATTTGGTTCCAGGAATGATTTAGGCACAATTGCTTCCCTTTCTATTTCATTGAAGAGTTTCAGGAGTGTTGGAGTTAAGTCTTCTTTATATTTCTTGTAGAATTCTGCAGTGAATCCATGTGGGCCTGGTCTCTTCTTTGTAGGCAAGGACTTAATTACATTTTCAATTTCAGTAATAGAAATTGGGTTATTCAGCAGTTTTACATCTTCCTGATCCAGCTTTGGCAGTTCATATGTATCTAGGAATCTGTCTGTTTCTTCAGTGTTATCAAACCTATGAGAGTAGAGGTTTTCAAAGTTGGTGTTGATGATCTTTTGTATTTCCACTGAGTCTGTAGTAATTTCAACTTTTTCATTTCTTATTGCATGAATTTGAGTTTTTTCTTTCCTTTTTTAAATAAGGTTGGCCAGGGGCTTATCAATTTTATTTATCTTTCAAAGAACCAACTCTTTGATTCATTGATCCTTTGTACTGCTTTCTTAGTCTATTGCATTAATTTCTGCTCTAATCTTTATAATTTCCTCCCTTCTTTTGGCTTTGGGCTTGGCTTGCTCTTCTTTTTCTAGCTGTTTCAGTTTTAGCATCAGGTTGTTTATTTGTGTTCATTCTGTCTTCCTGATGTGGGAACTCAATGCGATAAATTTTCCTCTCAGGACTGCTTTCATTGCATCCCACAAAATCTGGTAAGTTGTGTCTGTATTTTCATTTACTTGTAGATACTGTTTAGTTTCTTCTTTAATTTCCTCTGTGATCCATTGGTTGCTCAAGAGTGTATTATTCAGTTTCCATGTGTTTGTAGGTTTTTTGCAATTTCTTTTATCATTAATTTCTAGTTTCATGGCACTATGATCCAATAACATGCATGAGATAATTTCAATTCTTTTGTATTTACTTAAATATGATCTGTGGGCTAGTATATGGTCTATTTTAGAGAATGTCCCATGTACTGCTGAGAAGAAGGTGTATTCTGATGTTGTTGGATGGAACACTCTGTATACATCTATCAAGTCCATTTGTTCACAGGTGTGATTCAATTCTGTTATGTCTTTGCTGATTTTCTGTCTAGTTGATCTGTCCCTTTGTGTCAATGGTGTGTTAAGTCCCCTGTTATAATTGTGTTATTGCTTATATGATTTTTCATTTCTGTTAGTATTTGCTTTATATAGCTGGGTGCTCTAGAATTTGGTGCATATATATTTAAGATTGTTATCTCTTCCTCTTGAAGTTTTCCCCTAACTAGTATGTAGTGACCTTCTTTATCTCTTTGGATCATTCTTGGTTTGAAATTCACACATTGTCTGCAAACAGGATGGCTACTTCCGCTTTTTTTTGGTTTCCTGTTTCATGAAGTATTTTTTTCCATCCCTTGACTTTCAGTCTATGAGTGTCCTTTTGGGTTAGATGGGTTTCTTGTAGACAGCATATGGTTGGATGTTGTTTCTTGATCCATTCTGCCAGTCTGTTTCTTTTGATTGGTGAGTTGAGGCCATTTACATTAACGGTTGTTGTTGACATGTTATCTTTCTGCTGTTGTGTCTTTAGCTTTCCATTCTGTTTCATTGTCTGCCTTGCTTGGTGGTTTTCTCCCGTGTGTATCTAGAATGTCTTTCAGTATTCTTTGTAGGCTTGGTTTGGTGTTCATGAAGTTCTTCACCTGTTCTTTGTCATGGAAGTATCTTATTTCTCCATCCATTTTGAAGGACAATTTTGCAGGGTATGTCAGTCTGGGTTGGAAGTGGTTTTCCTTTAGGATCTGAAAGACTTCACTCCATGCTCTTCTTGATTTCATGGTTTGTGTTGAGAATTCTGCTGTGATTCTGATAGGTTTTCCTTTATAGGTGATCTCTCTTTTCTCTCTGGCAGTTTTTAGTATTCTATTCTTATGTTGTATTTCTGGGATGGTGATTGTTATGTGTCTGGGTGTAGTTTTATTTTGGTTATGGCTGTTTGGAGTTCTATATGCTTCACTTATCCAAATGTCAGTTTCTCTTCTCATGTTTGGGAAGTTTTCAGCTATTACTTCTGTAAATATCCTCTTGATATCATTTGGGCTCTCCCCTTCTTTTTTATTTATCCCTATTAATCTTATGTTATTTTTCTTTGCATCATCTTGCAGGTGTTGAATTGTTATTTCCTGATTCTTTGTTATTTTTAAAAGACCTTGTCTTTCCTGTTCACTGGCTGCAATCTTATCTTCGAGGTCTGAAATTCTATCTTCACTTTCATTGAGGCGGTTTTTACAGCTTTCAATAGCATTTTTGATTTCCTGTATATCTCTTTGAATCTGCTTTATGTATTCTGTTTGTTTCATATAGTGTTCATTTAGGCATTCTATCTGTTTGCTTTGTTCCTCTAATTTTTTAGCTGTGTTTTTACTAGATGCGTTCACTATTTCTTTCACTGTTTTTTATCAATTCTTCTTTTACCTGGGCAAGTATTTCTGATTTGAATTTCCCCATAGCTTTCCCTAGTTGCATATTCATTTCATTTAATATCATTTCAGATATTTCAGGTGTATGGCTTCTTTTTTCTTCTATGTACATGGCTTCTATGCTTTCTTCGGGAGGGCTGGAGCTTTGAGCCTGCCTTTTGGTCTTTCCTTTTGTCATTTTTCTATATTTACTTGCTTTGAGCGGTGTTGCAAAGCTTTCTCTGCATGTGTGGTGAATTACCTCTTGCACCCTCAGTTCCTGGAGTGGCGGTGGCTCCCACACAGGCTCTTGGCTCCCTCACAGGGTCCTAACTCCCCTCTGTGGGCTCCTGGCTCCCTAAGTTGTAAGGCGGTTCCTGGGTGTGGTTGACCAGGAGCCCGTGGAATCTCAGGCGGTCCAGGTCGCTGTCGTTTGTCCCAGACAGGTCTCTGGGAGGTTCCCTGCAGGTGAAGGGTGGGCCTACCGGTCCCAAACAGTCAGGCCAAGATGCTGGTCTCTGGGAGATTCCCTGCAGGTCTGTAAGAGAGCATTTTACTTTAAATACACTTAGGGAAGGTTACCCATATAAGGGAACTGCATGGTGAAATGATTTGTAAAGAAAGGAATTATTTCCTGAATAAATCTATCTCTAAATCTGGACATTTGTATTCTATATCAGATTTGTCTGAAGGAAGTGCTCTGTACAGATTTACCTTCTGTTCAAATTAGAATTTTGTATCTATGCAACCTCTGAATGTTACTTCTGTAAAAAGTCACCAAACGCATATGTTCTAACAGTCTAATTCAATCAAAAATTTTAGCTCATTTTTGTCTTTTAGCTATAATTGAGAAAATACAGAGATCTGTTTTAGTCAGTTCAAACTCCTATAACAAAATGCCATTGGTTGAGTGATTTACAAGCAACAGACATTTATTCCTCATGGTTTTAGCTGCTTGAAGTTGAAGATCAGAGGTCCAGCATGGTGATGTCTGGTGAGGGCCAGCTTCTGGGTTCAGACTCCAGTATCCTCCTTATGGCCTTACTCCCTGGCTAGGAAGGTGAGGGAGCACTGTGGGGTGACTTTCATGAGAGCATTCAACCCACCAGGAGGCTTCTGTTTTCCTTCCACCAGGAGACCTGATTAACTTCAAAAAAAATCCTACTTCCTAATACCATCACCTGGAAGTTAGGATTTCAGCTGAATTTGGGGGACACAGACATTCAATCCATACCAATATCTTATGGAACAGAGGTGTGTTTGGGTTCTTCATAAAACCATAAGGCTTATTCCATAAAAGAACTCAAGTGACAATGAATGTGTGAAAAGAGACTCGATTTTACTAGTAATCAGAGAAATGCAAAGTGGCCAAAAATGGTTATGGTAGATTAACCAATGGTCAGTTTACATGTGAATTTCCAGCTGAACTGAGTCAACATAGTTCTGGGCATGGAAGACTCACCTGAGGATTGTTGCCAATGCATAAAACACCTGACTTCCCAAGTGTTTCTGATTTTCCAGTGCTTCTGATTTTTGTTGTGGCTGGTTTTCCTGACACAAACTTTGCTGTTCTTGTTGGAGGAGCTCAGCTCCTTTCTGTTGCTGGTGATGGCTGTTGTTTCCTTGGGAGAGCTCTTTACCTCACCCACCATCCCAGACTTTCTAATTTCCACCACTGGCTTTTGGGTCTTCCTGGTGCAGATCCTTGATATGTATTTGCTTAAGACATTGTTGTGGGCAATAGGCCTTGGGCTGGGCTCCTGGAGGACATAGCTGTGGACTCTAAGCCTTCAGCTGTACTCATGTGGGACATTGTGTGCAATGCAGAGCCTCAGCAGAATTCTTCAGGTCTCTGGCTTAAGGACAGATCTCTTATACTCTTCGACATTTGACTTTTTTGGGTGAATGCTTATAAGATACTCCTATAAATTTATGTGTCCTGTATCAAATCTATTCCCTTGCAAGTCACTGACTACAATGATGATATACCCTTTTTTCTCATGATCCTAACAAAACATTGATGATATCCAGTGTTGACAAGAAAATGTCTATGAAGTATGATCAAAAATACAGTGAATGTTTAGAGGGAACATCTTGGGGACCAGCGGCTGGCTGGGGATGTTTGGGACTCACAGGCCTGCCCTTTACCCACAGGGAACCTCCTTGGGACCTTCAGCTGAGAGCTGGGGTGGCTCAGGAGTACTAGGCCTACCCTTCACCTGCTGGGAACATTGCATGGACCAGTGGCTCAGCCAGGGCTGCTCAGAACAGCTACACCCACCCTTCAACTGCAGAAAACATCACAGGACTGGCAGCTGAGAGCCAGGGCTGCTCTGGACTGCTAGGCCCACCCTTCACCCACAGGGAACATTGCGGGGACCAGTGGCAGAGGGCCGGAGGTACCTGGGACTGCCGCTGCTGGGCCTGCCCCTCCTCCAGGAACATCTAGGAAGTCTGCCACAGGCCTGAGCTGTCTGGGACCACAGCTGCTGGACCCGCCCTTCCACCGGGAACATTGGACTACAGTGGACTACCATGCTAGCTCCATGAGAGGCTCAGAAACCCCTCACCCAAACAGAAGACCTCATCAGGCTTCAGTCAGTGTGGTGAATTTGCGCCATAAAATAGAGGTCTGCAGTGGGTGAATAGGGGCAGAAGTGAAACTCCCTCCAAGTGTAAGATCTTGGCTAACCTGGCAAGAGAGTGGGTAAACCCCTAACCCCACACAGAGAACATAAGACAGGTTGAGGAGTGTGCCAATATCACCCTGCCCCAACTTAGAGGAAATTAAAAGAACTTATGAGACCCCCAGTGATACAGCAGGGCCTCAGCTGACACAAACACTATAGCCAGGGAGACCTGGTGACCTGCAACAACCTGAAGATATAATGACAGCAGGAACTAAGAGTTGCCCTACATCAATGCTTCTGGGCTCAGAAAGTTAGCCCAGAAAGAATATAAGAATCACCCAACAGGCATGGTAGGAAGAATTCAGGAGACTGATCGCTTCATTGTGGTACCCAGCAATTTGACAAACATCAACCACACAGTAGAACCCTGAAACATACACTACAGAAAGTTGTGATTGTTGGAATAGAAAGACCAGAAAATTACCCAAATGGTGAAAATGACTAAGCGAAAAGGCAAAATGCAATCCCAAACATTTAGTCCATCAGGGGCAAGTGCAGGTGATAATGAAATAGAGGACCCTAAAATTAATACACCATAAATCTCTGAAAAGATAGCAAATCAAGTAAAGAAACAAATCCATGATGCTATAGAGGAACTAAATTAGAAATAATGTCTTATGTAAAGACAAAAGTAACAACTTTAGTAAATGAGCTGCTGAACATAGCTAGAGAAGAAATAGATAAGAAATTACAGGAGCATGGGAAATTGATTGAAACTTTGAATGAACAATGCAGAAAATAAGCAGAATCTATGAAACAAATTGAAAGAGATATTCAAAAAACAACAAAAAAAATGTATTGAAAGCCTGCAAAGCTGTTTAAATGAAGCTGAGGATAGAATTTCAGACCTTGAGGACAGGATCACAGATAGTGATCTTGAAAGGGTAGAACTTATAAAAACAACAAAGCAGCATGAAATGACAACACAACAGCTACAAGATGATGCCAGGAGAAACAATGTTAGAGTAATAGGCATTAGTGAGGAGGCAGGAGATAATGCAAAGGATATAGCTAAGCTGTTCACAGAAATGGTAGCAGAAAATTTCCCAAACATGGGGGAAAAATCGGATATACAAATAAGTGAGGCATATAGAACACCACACAATCATAACCAACATAAACCTACACCCAGACATATAATTAAAATCTCAGACATACAGCATAAAAACAGAATACTAAAAGCTGTTAGAGATAAGACACAACTCACCTATCAAAGAAAGCCTATTAGAATCACAGCAGACTTCTCAGCACAAACATTCATGTTAAGATGAGCTTGGAGTGAAGTATTTCAAGCCCTAAAAGAAAACAACTTTCAACCCAGACTGACATACCCAGAAAAACTGTCTTTCAAAATTTAATGGAGAAATAAGATACTTCCATGACAAAGAACAACTAAAGAAATTCATATCCACCAAACCAACCTTAGAAAGAGTGCTGAAGGACATCCTAGGTAGAGAAAAAAAATGACCACAATCTCCAGAACAACAACAGAAAGAAATCACCAGGCTGGGCAAGAAAGTAAACAAGAGTGAAAAGCACGAAACTAACAACAGTAACACAACATGGCAAAGTCAATCCAGTACATATCAGTGATATCCATAAATGTAAATGGGCTCAATTCACATATCAAAAGAAACAGGCTGACAGAATGAATCAAGAAACAGGATCCCACAATATACTGTATACAAGAAACGCATCTGACTCAAAAAGAAACTCAAAGGATGGAAAACAGTATTCCATGCCACAGGAACCCAGAAAAAAGCAGGGGTAGCTTTTCTATTTGCAGACAATGTGAACTTCAAACCTAAAATGATTGAAAGAAACAAAGAAGGTCACTACATACTCGTAAGTGGAAAAATTCAAGAAGAAGAGCTAATAATTATAAATATATATGCACCAAACACAGGAGCACCCAATTATATAAGACAGATACTAAAGGACATGAAAAACTAAATACACAAGAACAAAATTACTACAGGTGACCTTAACAGCCCATTGTCACAAAGATATAGATCAACTAAACAAAAAATCAGCAAAGAAATAATAGAACTAAATCACACCAGTAAGCAATTGGACTTAGTAGATGCTTACAGAGTGTTCCACCCAACCACAACAGAATACACATTCTTCTCAGCTACCCGCAGGACATTCTCCAAAATAGACCCCATATTATCCCATAAAACATTCTTAAGTAAATTCAAAGGTATTGAATTTATCCCATGCATACTATCTGACCATAGCACACTGAAATTGGAAATTAATAGCAAAAGAAATTGCAAAACTGGCATAAATATATGGAAATTAAATAACAACCTTTTGAACAACCAGTGGATTACAGATGAAATTAAAGAAGAAATAAAGCAATATCTACAATTCAATGAAAATGTGGAAAAAACCTATTATAATCTGTGGGATGCAATGAAAGCTGTTTTAAGAGGAAAATATATAGCAATAAATTGTCATATCAAGAAAACAGAACGAGCACAAATGAACTATCTAATGATTTATCTCAAGCTTCTAGAAAAAGAAGAGCAAGTTAAATCTAAAGCTCATAGAAGAAAGGATATTGTAAAGATTAGAACATAAATCATTGCAATTGAAACTAAAAAAGCAATACAAAGAATTAATCAAAAAGCTGGTTTTTGAGAGAATAAACAAAATTGACAAACCTCTAGCTAACCTTATAAAGCAAAAGTAAGAAAAAACCCAAACTCATGCAATAAAGATCAAAAAGGGGGAAATTACTACAGATCCCATGGAAAGTCAAAAGATCATGAACACCTACTTTGAAAATCTCTACTCACATACAGAGGAAAACAAAGAGGAAATGGACAGATTTCTAGAAACATATGAACTGCCAAAGCTCAACCAAGATGATATAGCAATTTTGAATAATCCAATATCAGCTATTGAAATTGAAAATGTAATAAAAAACTTACCAGCAAAGAAAAGCGCAGGTCCTAATGGATTCACAGCTGAATTTTAAAAGAAATTTAGAGAAGATTTGATGCCAATACTCCTTAAACTCTTCAATGAAATTGAAAAGAAAGCAACTCTCCCTTATTCATTCCTGGAGGCAAATATTACTCTGATACCTAAACCAGAGAAAGACCCAAGCAAAAAGGAGATGAATAGGCCAATCTCACTAATGAACACAGATGCAAAGATTCTCAATAAAATACTAGCAAACAGAGTGCAGCAAATCATCAAGAGGATTATACATCATGACCAAGTGGGGTTCATTCCAGGAATGCAGGGATGGTTTAACATATGCAAATCAATAAATGTAATACACCACATCAACAGAGCCAAAAACAAAAACCACATGGTCATCTCAATAGATGCAGAAAAAGCTTTTGATAAGGTCCAACACATGTTCATGATAGAAACCCTTCAGAAACTTGGAATACACAGGGTCTACCTCAACCTTATAAAGGCCACCTATGACAAACCAACAGCCAATATTATACTAAATGGACAAAAACTGAAAGCTGTCACTTTAAAATCAGGAACAAGACAAGGATTCCACTATCACCACTCCTTTTCAATATAGTTCAGGAAACACTTGCCAGGGCAATCAGACAAAAGAAAGAAATAAAAGCAATAAAGATAGGAAAGGAAGAAGTTAAATTATCAATATTTGCAGATGACATGATACTCTATGTAGAATACCCAAAAACTCCATTAAAAGACTACTAGAGGTAATAAACAAATTCAGCAGTGTAACTGGCTACAAAGTCAACATTCAAAAATCAATAGCACTCCTATACACAAACAAGAAACTCACCAAGAGAGAAATTATGGAAATATCACCCTTCACAATAACATCTAAAAAAATGAGTACTTAGGAATCAACCTAACTAAGACTGTAAAAGACCTATATGCTGAAAATTATACTACGCTACAGAAGGAGATTGAAGATGATATAGAAAATGAAAGGATATTCCTTGCTCTCAGCTAGGAAGAATCAACATTGTGAAAATGGCCATACTCCCAAAACTGTTATACATATTTAATGCAATCTCAATCAAAATACCATTGACATACCTCCCAGATCTAGAGAAAACACCCTACAATTCATTTGGAACCAGAAGAAACCTAGAATAGCAAAGGCAATTCTGGGCAATAAAGGCAAGTCAGGAGGCATCTCAATTCCTGACTTGAAACTGTACTACAAAGCCACAGTGATAAAATCAGCATGGTACTGGCAAAGAAATAGACCTGAGAATCAATGGAAGAGATTAGAAGATGCAAGTATAAGTACAAAGACACTGAGTGACCTGATATTTGGCAAAGGGGCTAAACATGTTCACTGGAAGAAGGATAGCCTCTTTAATAAATGGTGTTGGAAAAATTGGCTCTCCACATGCCAAAGACTGAAACTAGATCCATGCCTATCACCATGTACAAAAGTAAAGTCTAAATTGATCAAAGACCTAAACATAAAACAGAAACACTAAATCTACTGGAAGAAAAGGTAGGTAGAAGTCTTGGAGACATAGGGGTAGGCAGAGAATTCATGAACAAAGCGCAAACTGCACATGAAACGCTTCAGGGAATCAACAACTGGTATCTCATATTATTGTAAAGTTTCTGCACTTTAAAAGAAATTACCATCAGAGTGAAAAGAAAAGCCACAGAATGGGAAAGAATTTTAACCAGCAACTCCTCAGACAAAGGACTTATATCAGGAACATATAAAGAACTGAAAAACATCAAGCCACCAAATTCAAAGACCCTCTCCAAAAATGGGCATCTGAGATGAACACACAGCTCTCAGATGAAGATATACAAATGGCAAATAAATACATGAAGAAATGTTCACCATCACTGGTCATTCAGAAATGCATATTAAAATAACACTGTGATATCATCTCACCCCTGAAAGAATAGCTGCCATCAAGAAGTCAACTGATAACAAATGTTGGGGAGGCTGTGGGGAAAAAGGAACACTGCTCCACTGTTGGTGGCAGCGTAGACTGGTGCAACCACTATGGAAATCAGTATGGAGAATTCTCAGAAGGGTAGGATTGGAAGCTCCATTCAACCCAGCTATTCCCCTCCTGGGTATTTTCCCAGAAAAACTGAAGAGGTCATACCACAGTGATATATGTGTACCCATGTTCATAGCAGCACAATTTGTAATAGCTAAATCTTGGAAACAACCAAGATCCCCATCAACCACAGAGTGGATGAAAAAGATGAGGTATTTTTATACAATGGAATATTACTGAGCTATGAAGAAGGATGATCTTGAGGCCTTCATAGGGAAATGGAGACAACTTGAGACTATCCTCATTAGTGAAATAAATAAGAATTATATTTAGAAATATTGCATTGTGTCTCTAATGTAAAAAGTAATAAGAACTGTAAGAGTAATAAAACCCAAAATGTGTAATTGCTACTGTAAAATAGAGAGGAAAAGAAAGTGCTCTAAAGGATATAATTGCATGTATGGTTAAGTGTGTAAGATGAATGACCATATTACTCTTTTTGTTATATCATGTAGCAGAACTGTTAACAGTCTCATTGCTTGAATGTGTACTTTGTACGTTTTAATTTTGTAACTTGAACAACTATTTCCTAGATGACAGTATGTAAGTTATCAAGTAATGATTTCTTAGTGTTTTTCTTTCTTCTCTTTTTTTTTCTTGGAATTCTGTATTGTTGCTACTCTTCTTTCTGTTTTGGTTTCTTTACTTTTGTTTTCTCTTTAAATAAAATTAAAAAAAAAAAAAGGTTGTGGTGGTGGCAAGTACACTGATTGCCAGCATAGAGTTAAGCAATAAATAAATAAAATCTTAAAAAATAGATTGTAAAATAATGCTTATGATCTACTTGGTTTATTTAAAAAATGAAAAATCAGAACACTAAAATTCTTTAGGAAATACAGATGATGAAAAATTTGGTTAAATTTAAACACAATAAAAGGTTACCAGGAAAAGCATATATGTTACAATGCTAAATTGTTAAGCTTTGAGAACTGAGTGCGATGGGAGAAACAAACTGCTTTTGAATTTCATTTTATTGTTTGGTTTGTTGTATGTCTGATTTCTCATAAAATGTTTATGTTTACATAATATTTGCATAAGTGTCAATGTATAAAAAGTTAGGACATTTGTCATGTTGAGTACGAAATGGGGGGTTCACCACTGCAGCGCATACCATCAGGTGCTAGGTGACACAGAGTGCTGTGGGAAATGGTGAGCAGCTTTCTCTGCCCAGGTTCTCCACCATCAGAGCAGGAAAGCTCATGCTCAGTTCTTCGCAGTAATGAAATCTTGTCCAGTAAAGGAAACTTGTAGAAGTCTCAGGGGAAAAAGATGGTTGCTTCCCCCTCTACTGTTTGTTTTTCTTAAGAAAAATAAACAGAGGATCCACTCTCAGATGCTTGGGGAGGCTTTCTGTAAGCTGACCACGAAGGATTCAGGAGAGAAAAGGGCAGAGTATGGCCGAGTATGGGAGATGGCAAAGGGGCTTTCTTACCTCCAATAAAACCCCAAAATGGCTTTGGAAACTGTGCTGTGGCCTGATGTGGGTTAAACAAGGGAGTCACTGACCTTCTTTGCTTCCTAATCTCTGTTCCCAGCTTCCTCCTCAGCTTGTGGTCCATTAATCTGATATGTCTCCCTGCTCCTCCTCATTCTCAGATTTTCAAAAACCTCAAAGCCAAAGCTTTGCCCATCTGAACCTTTTGTTTGGGACCTCCTTCTCTGTCCTCTGCTCCACCTCTTTTCCTATTTACCATCTCATTTACTGTCAGTGAACAGGGATTTCCCTCCAGGCAGTTCTGGCTGCACTAAAAATCCAGTTCATACTTAGGTGTAATGATTTGGGGAGACACAGCCTCACACACCCCACCTCTCTACTTACTGAGCAACATGGTCAGCATTAAAGTATTAGAAATCCAGAGATGGGAAATTGGAAGCACTAAACCTTCCTACATACTGGAATTGGGATGTTCTCTGGGGTGACCTGGGTGTAACTTTCAGTCCTGTCAGGGAGGGAGGAAACCTGTTCCATCTCTGAGATTGTGCCTTGTTGGAAAGCCCACTTTCCAAAAACCAGGCCCACAGCCAAGTTCATACATTTCAAGTCTGTCTTCTTTTTTATACTTCAACCTCATCACCTCTTCACTAATGAGGGCTGGGGCACATAATCACTTCTACCTCTGATATCTGACAATTTGGTTAAAAATTACAGAAAGTATAAGAAAGACTATTCAGACACTCTGGAAGGGCTGGTGGAGAGTGTAATCATTGACTACCTAGGTTCAAATCTTGTCCTTCCCTTTCTAGCTGTGTGTCCTGGGCAGGTTGTTTAACCCTTCTGAGTCTTACTTTTCCCTTCTGTAAAATGCAGCTTCCTGAAATTGCTAAAAGCTAAAAGACAGAACTTATGACAGTGTCTGCAACAGGATAAAATCTCTGCACTTAGGGCAGTGAGGATACTGTGTACATTGTGGGTAGAATCTTAAGAGTTGAACTTACTTAAAATACTTCCAGTTGATAATATTTTATCACTTACAAAAGCATGTTCACAAGCCCAAGTGCATTAGATTTCTGGACAACACTGTGATAATGCGGGCAGGCGTTAGCATCTCTGTTACGGGAGTAAAAACTCAGACTCAGTGTGATGGATAAGGTCAAAGGAAAGGAAGTTGTGAAGCCAGAATTTAAACACGTCATTCATTATCATTTATTTAGAACACTTGAGGGCCTTTTTTCTGCTGGACATTGTTTTAAGTGTAGATAGAAAGATGGATAAGTCCAATCTACAGGAGATAACAGCTTCCCATGACAGAACTACAAGGAGAGGCCTGTTATAATGCAAAGGGCTTGTGTCTGAATCTTCATTCCAGCACTTGGTTGAGTGTATCTTGGGCAAGTTACTAATGTTCTACTGCCTTAGTGTCACCATCTGTAAGATGACAGACATGATACATACTTGGGATCAACAAGGCAGAGATATAAGAACATTTTTGCTGGTATGTCAAGGAACTTCACCAGGATATCACCTTGATGTGTTCATCATGGTGTCAGCCAGAATCCTCAGCACAGGAGGCCTTGATGACTGATTTTCTCAGCAGCATGAGATACAGTTTCTAGGGGCGCTCTCATAATTAGCTAACACAAGGATATAATGGAAATTCCCCAATAACTCACACTTCATGATCTGAATAAAAATGACATACCTGAAAATACTCATGTCATCATGAACAGTGCACAGTTCCTCCTGGGAAGACTATTAGAGAAGACTAAAAATAAATGAGTTCTAGGAGCTGAATGTTTCATGCATCAGAACTATTTGCCTAAGCCAACAGAGAAGTTGTTCCTCCTCCCCAGTGGTCCAGAGCTTGCATTTGACTGAAGAGCACACTTTTAGGATGATGCTGGACTCGGCTGTCATGGGATCTGCGCTCTTCTTGCCCTGTGTCTGTTTCAGCTTGTTCCCCTTTTGATTGGCCTTTGCAAGGCTATCACTATGACTTACCTCATCCGTGGAATATTTCACCTAAGCAAGAACAAAGGCATTGCTTTCTAAACAATTCAAATTAGAACTACCACGTGGCAGTTCCTTAAATGTTTCCAAAAATAGAGTATCTTCAGAGGACAGGATATCTTAACACCACCCAAGGTGATGGAAACAAGAAGCAAATCCACCAAAGTAAACAAATGTGTTCAAACTTATGAGACAGGTAGAGGGTGTTATAACGTTGGGGCAGAGATGTTATAGCCAATGCTGCTGTACCAGGAGAGGTTATAGGTTAATAAATAATTGAATATTTATTTGATATCAATCTTC
The DNA here is from genome assembly GCA_004027295.1 of Dolichotis patagonum. NCBI lineage: Eukaryota > Metazoa > Chordata > Mammalia > Rodentia > Caviidae > Dolichotis > Dolichotis patagonum. Next base: position 26,547 of record PVJX010007017.1, read on the forward strand.
AAATATACTGGGTTAACTGTTGTAGAGGTGGAGAAGGAGTGACACATTTCCTCTTGCACCATAGTGTTCAGGGCTAACACTCCCATGACAAAAGACAGGTTAAAAGTCAAGCACAGTGGCCCATGTCTGTAATTCCAACTACTTGAGAGGATGAGGCAAGAGGTTATTAAGTTTGAGGCCAGTGAGGGCAACTTAACAAGACCTTGATAGAAAAAAAATAAAATACAATAAAATGAAAAAGTAAAATAAAATAAAATAGCCTAGGACTATAGTTCAGTAATAGTCTTGGCTTAGCACATGTGAGGTTCTGGGTTCAATCCCTAGTAACACAGATATACACATACACACATGCACACACAACAGGTTAACAAGAGAAAAGTGTAACAAATTTAATCAAAATAACATGGGAGATAAAGAAATGAAGACCCAAAGACCAAGAAAAAAGCATCTTTTTTATGCTTAGGCTCAGTGAAGAACATATAAGTATGTAGATTGTCTTTAGACAGAAAGTTATGATCTAACAAAGCAGACTAAGAAGAAGAATCAGCAGAGTTGTCCATTCAGATTCTTTTTGGCTTCTCTGTGCAGCATTCTTTCCTCCCAGGTGTGAGGAAGGACTCCTTCTGAAATTAGAGTCTTATGTCATCTATCAGATAAGGTGGATCAAAGAATTTCTTTATGGCCTACTCTAAGATAGAAAGGGTTAGAGTATATAAGGGTTTATGGCAGAGTTTGGAAAAGAAGGATTCTAATTTTCACAGCTTGCCTTAGAGGAGGGAAGGAAGCAGGAGAAGAAAAGAAGAGAGGAAGAAACTTTGCTTCTGAGGCTCTTGCAGTGTCCCTGAGTTCAAAGCCCTCAACATTCCAATAGGACATACTTTTAGGGTATTATTTTCTAAACTCTATATTCTTGCATCAACTACTTCATGTACAAAACCAAACCTGCTCAAGATAATATCTTTTTTACTGTTCCAGGTAAAAAAAAAATATCAGCTTCATTTTTATTTTCCATCTTAGATGAAAAGGTTATGTCATTGGATTTGAGCTTCAGCACACAGTGCCCTGTCAATAGAAGACCTCTTCTCCACGTAGTGTTCCCTGGATGCCTGTCTCTTCCAGGTTAAAGTTCTCGTTGGGTCAATGAGAAGTTCAAGAAGAGAGACATTAGGGTACTCTTGCTGTCTCTTTAAGCAAAGTGTTACATGATTACCTTTGCAGCTGACTGGACTAAAGCACCGGTGAAACAAATGCTGAGTAGTTTTAGTTTGTGGAAAAGAAATGTTATTTGGAAAAATGAAGTTCTTAATGCTCTCTACAATAGTTTTATACCATAGTAGGGCTCTGAGTGCTGGAGAAAGTACTTTGGATGACAAAGCCAGTCCCATTATTAGTAATTCATTTGCTTTAGCACTTATGGGAGATAATGCATTCCCTGGCTCTGTGGTCCTAGTGGCCATTTCTGCCAGCAGTGATTTGGATGCATTTCTGAGCAGAGTGCCACCTGAGGTGCTGCTGCAGGGTGGTAAAGCCACCTTTCTGCTGGAGCTGCCAGGGGAGCTGGGGTGGAAGCGACTCCTGTAGTCTGTGGTTAGAGCAGACTTTCAGGTTCTGCAGACAGTAGTGTCATTCAGCAGCCAAGACCACTGAACACCTACAGGGATGTTCTAGGGTACCCAGTGAGTACTTCTTAATGAAACAGTAGAATTTTTTCATTAACAAAAAATGGCTCACTTATACCTAGTTCTCACATTATATAAGTGTGCAACGGGTGAAACTCATTGGGTTTGGAATATCATAAAGACCACAGGTTAAAATCTAGAAGAAATTCTTGTGCATTCTCACATATTCTGTGCTAAACCATGGAAAGGCACCCTCCAGAAGGGGAGCACTAATGCTTAATGAATGCACACATAAACTAATCAGATAATCTCTCAGTCATCAATAGGTATTCAATATCTCTTCAATGTTCAGTGGTAATGGAGAAGAACAGTGCTGTAACCTGCCTATTTTGAACACACAGGTATCCAACAAATGCTTTCCAACACTGATCACTATACAGATCAGTGACCATTCCAAAAAATTCCCCACTATTTACCTTTAGATTGAGATTGCATGGTAGGATATCATCCCACTGTTGGTGTGCCCTTCTTCCAAGTATTTGGCACAAGTTGGTGACAAAATTTGGCACAAGTTGGTGACAAAATTTCTCAGTACAACAACTAGTGCTACAGAGCAGCAGCCAGGAATGTGCTACATAAGAAAAGGGATTGGGTTTGAGATTAACCCCTGCATAGCATCACTGTAAAGAAATAGTTGAAGCAGTCAGGATCTGAGATAACTGTAATGTAGATGTAACTTATAATAGAAAAGCGGATGCAGCTCATGAGCCTGAAGAATTTAAAGACTAGTTTCAAAGATTTCATAGGCCTTTTGCAATGAGAAAAAATTATTTTTTAAAAATTAGAAAAGTAACAATAAAAGAGGCTAAGAATGTAGCTCGGTGATATAGTGTTTGCCTAGCATGCACAAGGCCCTGGGTTCCATCCATAGCACTAGACAGAAAAGAAAAATGAAAAGAGAGAAAGGGAGAGTGGGAAAGAAGAGAGAAGAAAATAAAAGAAAAGAACAAGGAAGTTCTGGGCTAGAAGCATAGGCCCATCCCTATCAGTGCCATGTCAGTAAAGTACATCCAGAGACATGGGAAATGAAAAAAGAACAGAGCTAAATCCCAAATAAAACCAATACTTAACACATGAATGAGCACAGTGGAGACCGAAAAGTCAGGAAGGTTGTAGGCAGATGTTATAAGTTAGGTAAATAAGCCAACCACAAAAGGGAAAATCCTTTAGGATTCTACTTACATGAGGTACACAGAGTAGTCAGGTTGATAGAGAAGAAAGTAGAATAGTGGATGTCAGGCTCTGGAGAAATGAAGACACTGGGAGGGTTTCAGTCTTTTAAAAAACTATTATTGACACATATTGCTGGGTGTAGTGGTGCACACTTGTAATGCCAGCATTCTGGGCTGGGGGGAAGTTTGAGACAGGAGGACTGAAAGTTCAAGTCCAGCCTGGGAAATTTAGCAACATAACAATATCTGTCTCAAAACAAAACAAAACAAAACAAATAAAATAAAATAAAATAAAGGAATGTAGCTTAGTGTAAAGGTCACAAGTCTAGTCCCTAGTATGATAAATAAACAAAAAAACTTTAAAAATTTTAAAAACGTAAGCACCTGCCTGGCAAGTGCAAGGTCATGAGTTCAATCCCCAGAACAAAAAAAAAATTTTTTTTAAATGATGAACACATGCAAATCAGTTAATTGTAGAAATTAATGTTTCATTTTGACATTTGCTACATGCATATTTGTGCATTAGTCACATTCAGTCTACTTTTCCTGCTGTGTCTCTCCCATCTTCCCCCTCCAGTGGGCCCCCTTTCCCAACCTAAAAGTACCTTTTCTACTTTCAAGTCATCTTTTTTGTTGTTGTTTTAGTTAGTCAGCTTTTCATCCCAAGGGCCAAACATATGAAAAAAACACAATTTGAGGAAGGAAAGGTTTATTCTGCCTCACAGTTTCAAAGGCTTCATTTTACCACCAGCTGGTTCCATTGACTGCTAAGGCAGGAAAATCATGGCGGAGGGGCATGGTGAAGAAGAACTGCTTCCTTCACAGCAGCCAAGAAGCAGAGAGTGGAAAGAACCAGAGAGGAAGGGAACAGGGACAGGGACAGACGCAGTCTCCAGGATCAGGATCAGGCTTATGATCCATTCCCTTTGATTAGACCCTCATCTCCCAGTATTACCATTCAAATTAAGACTCTGTCAGTGGATTGATCTACTTGATGAAGTCAGAGCCCTTATGACTCATTCACTTCTGAAAAAGTCCTTCCGCTGGCAACCTAGCCTTTAACACAGGAATTTTGGGGGGAGGGGATATTGCAAATTCAAACCATAACAGTAGGTGAGAGAAACTGTGTGATACTTTTCTTTTATACCTGGCTGAATGATGTCACCTAGTTCTTTCCACTTTCCTGCAAGTAACAAGATTTGACTCTTTGTGATTGAACAGTATGGTGTATACACAGCGTACTTTCTTCATTCTTCTGTTGATGGTACCAGGATGATTCCATATCTTCACTATTGGGAATATTAAGGTAGCTCTATAAATGTAAGCATTTTTTTTGTATGATGACTTCATATCTTTCATGTATACCCAGGAGTATTATAGCAGATTGTATGGTAGTTTCATTTTAAAATGTTTGAAGAATCTTCATACTGTCTTCCATGGCAGCTATATTAATTTACATTCCCTCAAACAGTATATAAAGGTTCATTTTTCTTCACAACCTCATCAAGATTTGTTCCTTTTTTTTTTTTTAAACATAGAAGTCATTCTAACTGTGGAGAGATGGAATCTCAATGTAGTTTCGATTTGCATTTCCCTGATGACTAAAGATATTAAGCATTTCTTTCTGTCTTTTACTGGGGATTGAATCCAGGGCTTTCATTCCGAGCTATATTCCCCACCCTTTTTTCTTTTTTCTTTTAAGATATGATCTCTCTAAATCACTAAGCTGCCCAGGCTGGTTTTGAACTTAAGATTCTCTTGCCTCAGCCTTCTAGAGTTCTGAAATTAAAGGTATGTATCATCATATGTGAAAGAGCATTTTTTCATTTATTTCTTGGCCACTTTGACTTCTTCTGAGAAGTGGGTATGTAGATAGTTTGCTCATCTTTTGACTAGAGATTTTTATTGCTATTAAGATTTTTTTAAGTTCTTTATGTATTCTTGATATTAATCCTCTGCCAGATGGTAGCTGACAAACTTTTTTTCCCATTGTGTAGGTTGTCTCTTTACTCTGTTAATAATTTTCTTTGCTGTGCAGAAGCTTTCTAACTGGATATAATCCCACTTTTCAACTCTTGCTTTTGTTTCCTGGTCTATTGGAGTCCTAACCAGGAAATTATTATCTCTACCAATATCTTGAATATAGTTCCAGTTTTCTTCTAGTAATTCCAGTTTCAGGTCTTATATTAAATCTTTGATCCATTTTGAGTTGATATTTTTACAGAGCAAGAAAAGTTCTAGTTTCAGTCTTCTACAAGTGGGTATCCAGTTTTCCAAGCACCATTTGTTGAAGAGATTATCCTTTCTACATTGTTTTTTTTTTTTTTGTATCTGTTGTAGTCAGGGTTTTCAAAGGAATAGATTTCACAGTACATATAATTTATAGGATTATTTCATAATATTCACCCAAAGATTCAAATGCAGAAGATTCAAGGAAATCTGTCCATGAACTGGAGACCCAAAGAATCTAGCTGAGGACCTTGAACCCATGGCAGTGTCCTCCATGAGTCCAGCTGGAAGCCTAGAGTCCATGGCAATGTCTCATGCAAGTCTGTACCAAGGATCTGCAGTGGGAAGACCCAGAGGTCAGTGGTAGAAGCTGGAAAGTCTGTACCAACAGGATAAAGGATCTGTGTCAGCAGGCTGAGGAGTCGGCACTGGAGCCTGGAAGTGACACTGAAAATAAGGACTAGAGTTCTCCCAAAAAGAACTGTAGCCAGCCTCAGTGACAGCAGAGACCCAAGCTCCTCTGATGATGAGAACAACTGAGTTTATATGAGGAAAACCAGGCCACAGGCTTCTCCAGGAGAATCAACAACACGTCATCTTCCCTTCTAGTTTGCTTGTATGCTATTGGATTGCTTTTATGCAATCCTCAGGTGGGCCTTCCACACCCAAAACCACACTCGTTCAGTTCAGCTGGGTGTTCCAAGTTCACCATTAGTTAATCCATTGTAGAATTCTTATCACAAATCAGTTGGGTGAAGATGTATGGATTTATTTCTGAGTCTTCTATTCCTTTGGTCAACAGGTCTGGCATTGTGTTGTGTTGTGTTTTGTTATTTTGTTTTGAGACCAGGTTTCACTATGTAGCCCAGGCTGGTCTTGAACTTGTGGCGCTCCTCCTGCCACAGTCTCCCGAGTGCTGGAATTCCAAGCATGCACCACTTCACCTGCCTCTAGGTCTGTGTTTATGCCAACACCATTTTGGTTTTGTTGCCATCATCCTGTGTAGTACAGTACGCTGTGAAACCAGGTCTTGGTTTGCCTCCAGCCTTATTCATTTTGCTCCAGATTGCTTTGACTATTTGGGATGTTTTGTGCCTCCACGTGACTTTTAGGATTGCTTCTTCTAGTTTTGTAAAGAATGTTGTTGGTATTTTAATGGTGATTTCGCCAAATCAGTTCATTGCTTTGGGCAGTATGGTAATTTTAACAATATTAATTTGCCCAATATATGAACATAGGTGGTCTTTGTACCTTCTGGTGTCTTATTCAATTTATTTATTTATAGTTCTGCAATTTTCACTGTAGATGCCTTTCATATTCCTAGCAAGGCATTTTATTTTTTATGACTTATTAATGTGATTAATTTCCTGATTTCTTTATCATTAAATTCATTATTGGTGCATAGAAAAACTACTGATTTTTTAATATGATTTTGTATCCGGGTACGTCACTGAATTTGTCAGTCCGAAGTCCTTTGGTGGAATGTGCAAATATCGCATCATTTCTGTGGTGTGAGATATTAAATGTGTAAATAAGGACCAAAGTATATAAAAGGTTTTGTGAAATAGCAAGAAATTGTTCAAAGAAAGGAGAACTATGGAGTGAGGAAGGAAGGAAGGAAGGAAGGAAGGAAGGAAGGAAGGAAGGGAAAAGAAAAAGGAAGAGTCCATACCCTTAAGTGAAATAAATCAGACACACATGTTTAAATATTACACTGTTTCTATGGTGTGAGAAACTGAAAGGGTATATAAGGACCAAAATGTATAATAGACACTTGGAAATGGGAAAAGGAATAAGGGATGAAGGAGAGGGAAAGGAAGGAAGGGAAAAGAAAAAAAGAGAATGGAAGGAAGAAAACGGATAGCTTTTGTAAATAAGGAGGGGGAAGAGGGATTGAAGGGAGGAGAGGGAATTGGGGAAAAAAGAAGAACCAAAATATATCATGTACAGGTACAAACTCCCTCTCATGAATGTGATCATTATGTTTATCTAAAATTACCAAAAAATTAATCAAAATTTTAAAAAGTCTTCTGGTGGAATCTTCAGGATTTTCTATGTATAGGATCATAGCATCTGCAAATAGGGACAATTTGACTTTTCTCTTCCTTATTTATATGAGGATCATTTCTTTCTCTTGCTTGATTGTTCTGCTTAAAATTTCTAATACTATACTGAGTAAGATTAGTGAGAGTGAGTGCCCTTGTCTTATTCCTGATCTTAGAGGAAATGATCCCAGTTTTTCCTCAATCAGTATGATGTAGGCTATGGGTCTGTCATGTACTATAGCCTTACTATGTTAAAGTATGATCCTTCCATACCTAATTCATTCAAGACTGATCATAAAGGCACACTGAATTTTATCAAAAAGTTTTTTTCCCACATGGAGTTGTTTATTAGGTACTGAGTTTCAGCTTTGCAAAAGAAGAGTTTTGGAAAAGAGTTCTGGAAATGGATGATGGTGATAATTGCATAACAATGAGTGTAATCAAAGCCATTGAAATGTGTGCCTAAAAATGGTTAAGATGGTAAATATTACATTTTGCATATTTTATCACAACTGTTTTTTAAAGGTGTGTGTTTTCATGGAAGCCAGAATAATGAAGCGTTTAAAGGGGGGAGGTGTGGTCAATAGGTAAGCATGTCTAAAGGCCTAGCATGACCAGGATGAAGACGCTTAGTTTAGTAACATGGTGACCACTGATACTGTTTTCAAAAGAACTTTCTGAGGTGTGGTGGGGGTAGAAGTCAGTTTTCTGTGGGTTAAAGAAAATAAGACATTCAGTCAAGACTGTATGGTAGCTTTAAATTTTAAGGATCCTGGAGGCCTTGGGCCAGAAAAGAACCAGGAAGTCATCCTGCCTTTCCCCTTTGTCAGGTGGGCTGGGAGACATGAAGAGACACCCACACCCTGGCAACTGTCTGATTCGGAGAACACATGCCGGGATGACAGCAAGTGAAGAACTTCAACTGAACAGAACTTTTTCACATCTTGATAAGAAAGCAAAACAAAACTCAGAAAAAATAAAATCGCCTTACCTGTGCCCAGGGGTGAGGGGTCCCTCAGTGAACCCGGCCCTGCTTGCGGGCCTCCAGGTGCAGGAGGTTCAGCGTGCCTGCTGGGGTGGCGTTGAGGAGGAAACCAAGGTCACGATGAAGCAGCTGGGTCCCCGTTTGCCCTGTAGGAGCTGACTTCTAAATGGCCCACCAGAATGCAGGGTTTCACTCTGTCATTTCTCCAAGTTAAACGACTTTAAAACCAAGGACTGAAACGCTCAGCCTTAGCAAGTGCTTGCTGTTCCGTCGCTGGTGCTTAAATTCTTGGGGCCTTGCTGCCCCGCGTGCCAGCTGGGGGAAGGAGCACACGATGCCTTCTGTCGCAGCTCCTACCTCGCTCTCCTAATGTGCTCTGTGGAACTGTTTGGGGTGCTTCCCTCCTGTCACCGTGGACAGCGGGAGCTTTTGCTGGCTGGGAATTTTCAAGCCTTAGCCAACTGCTGTTGAACTCTGATCAGCCTCCCCTGGTTGAAGCTGTAGAGTCCTCCCGGTTTTCCAGGCCTTTGTGCTATCTCACTCACAAAAGCTGCTGAAACTGCTCTCTTCTGCAAATGTATTTCAGCATCTTCCTGAAGCCAAAGAGGAATGATCATCTCCCCAAATCCAAACTGTTTCAAATATAAGAGGAACAACTGATGTTAAAGTTGTCAATGTCAGAAACCAACCACAAAAAAGGAAAAACTGTCAGCAATACAGAAACAATATGATTATGCTGACCATAACCTGAACCAAAGGAAAAAGAGAGGGCTAGGATGATGGTCTGTAGCAGAAAAAACAATCGGCAGCCAATTTCTTGCTCATGCATGGAGAAAGACCGGGTAAACTGTGGTGCTTCCAGTTCGATGCGGGACTGAGTGGCTAACAAAATGATGTGTGAGCAAGAGGTCTGTGTGTGCGTCACGTCTACAGGGAGCCTTGTGGAAAGCTCGAGTCTGGACCAGAAGTGAATGCAATCATGAAAACAGAATAGGAAGAGAGAGAGAGGAGAGAGGAGGAAGGAAGGAGGAGGGAAGAGAGAAAAGGGTGGAGAGTAGACAGAGAAAGAAAAAGAAGAGGGAAGGACACAGACTCAGATGGTCAACAAAATTGTCAAAAGATGGGTTCAGTTTGGATGATTACAATAATAAAACATTTTAAAATAAGTGTATTTAGGATCTTCAGAGTGCTAAACAAAGAAATTAGATATCCAGTAGAAATTTTAGCAGACAACAGCAGGGAATAGTAGAATAGTAAAGAGGAAATAATAAAAAGCAGTATTTGAAGAGATAATGACTAAAAATATTCCATAATTGCAAATGTCCTTAAATCAAAAGTTTTCTCTCCATAAAAGAAGACTAACTAAAAATAAAACTACACCTACAAATAACATAATAAAATAGCAGAATATAAATTTCAGAGAGAAAATCTTAGATGTTATCAGAAAAAAAAAAAAACCTAGATAGCCCTAGGTTTCTCAGCAGCAATAACAGAAGCGAGAAGACCATGGGGCAATAGCTTCACAATGGTGAGTAATATACACTATTGCTTAAGTTATTATTAAAGAAAGATGGCAGACTTAAGACATCAAAAATTTACAGCATTCTATTGTTCACTATTGAGGGATGTATCTCAGCAAGAATTATGTGAGCCCAAAGGATCAGGATGCAACTAATAATTATGAGCATAGAAATGAATAACATATTCAGAGATATAATTCTCTTAAAAATTATCTTAATATTAAAAAGATGGAATTCAAGCTCTAGTGGGCATGTAAGTAAGTATGTATGAATGTATGTATGTATGAAAAAATTCACAGAGACTTTATTAGAGTGGTCAAAAACCGGAAGCAAGACAAATATATAACTGGTGAATAGATGATGATGTGTTATAAATACTATAACATATTACTTAATTAAAAGAACAAAACCAGAGACTGATACATATACTAATATGGACAAGTCTGGCAGATATGTTCAATGAAAAAGCCAGATCCCAAAGAGCACATAAATGCTTTATGACACTATTTCTGTAAGTTAAAGAACAGGTAAAACCAATTCATGGTGACAATTTAGGGGTTATATTTAGGAGGGAAATGTTTATTGGAAAGGGTCATAAGGAATCTATGGAATAATACAAATAATTTTCTGTGTCTTGATCTTTCACAGTTCATTGAGTTGTACACTTAAAATTTATAAATTTATGAACTTTATTTTATGTAAATTATGTCTTTTTTTAAAAAAACCCTCTATGATTACTTGTAGGGAAGTTACTGAAGGGATAATGAATCAAATCAGTACAAGTCTTATGGTTGTTTTATTAAACACATGATCACTGATAACTAAATAGTGGAAAATAATTATGCTCAAGAAAAAAACTAAAACAAATATAACAAAACTTATTCTGTGTCTTTAGTTTTAAAAAGATAGGAAAGAATGTTGCATATATAAAGCAAGATGCAAGACCAAGGATGTCAAATGAAGGACAATTTTCAGAACCATAATAGAATTGTTAAAAATTTAAAACACAAGCTTAGAAAATTCAACCAAAGAATTGGAGAATAAAGTAAAGGTCATTTTTTTGAACACCAAACAAAAGAACAAAGATAGGATTGATTTGAGAGACTCAACATCTGAATCAAGCTTTTTTCTTATTTTCTTTTGTAGTTTTGGAATCAAACCCAGGGCTTTTTGTATACCCCAGTATTTTTCCCAGCTCTATGTTCAGCATTTTTAACTTATGATTCTGAGACTCAAAAAGGTGCTGCACATCTACCCATGAAGTAGAATGAGAAAAAAATATTCATCTTTACTTTTCCTATACTCTAACAAAAAGACAGCATTTCTCTATGTGAAAATGTAAGCAACAAACTACAATATAATCCACAACTTACTTTGTCAGCAATAGAAATCACACATATTTTAAGTCATAGTGCACATGTCTTGAAATTTGTTATTGTAGATATGTTGACGTTAGTTTGGCCTCAATGCTTGCTTTCTTTCTTTCTTTCTTTTTTCTTTCTTTCTTGTCTCTTTGACAGGATTTCACTACGCCATTAAGGGTTGCTTTGAGCTCATTTGGTAGCCCAGGCTGGCCTCGAACTCACAGGGATCCTCCTACCTCAACTTCCTGTGTGCTGAGTTTATGTGTGTGTGCCCAGATTCAACACTACTTTTAAAATGATAGTTTTTAAATTTACTGCTAGGTTTTATTACTTAGGCACATGTACACTTATGTGATTCATTTGTTTCTTAATGCTTTGTTGGTTATATTTCAGTAGAGTTGCTTACCTTTATAATCTTAAGCATTTTGTGCATTTTAAAATATCATTGAGAGGGGTTCAGGGTTTAAAAAAGTGTTTAGAACACTTGGTCTGAAAAACAGAAGTTCCAGAAGGAAAATAAGAGAATAGAGAAAATTAAAGAAATGAAAGAATTGCAGAGTTGGAAAGCATTTATTTCCAGATCGATGAGGCCTCCATATGTGTAACATAATAAGCAAGAAATGTCTATATCAAGACCTGGAATCATGAAGTTGAAGAACCTGTGTGATAAAGAAATCAATGCCCAAATCTTCCAAATAATAATATAATATTCAAAGAATTGGGAATCAGAATGTCATCAGAATTTTCAGAAGCAGTACTGGAAGCCAGAAGACAATGGAGCAAAACCTTTCAAATTCAAAAGGAAAATTGTTTCTAATACAGGATTTTATACACAGTCAAAATTTCAACCTTAACTGATGGTGATTATAGAATTTAAAAAAGGTTGTATAATGCAGGAGTCAATGAATTTGTCTCTTGTGAAAACATGTAGATTCTGTTCAATTACAAAAGTGGAAGACATGGGATTCAGTAAACTAGTAATGAAACAAAGGGAGGAAATTGAAAGAAATTCTCAGGATTACAATGAAGGGTAGTCTTAAGCTAATATTTTATCACAGGCCCAGAGACCAAGCAAGATGGAAGCTGTCCCCATAAGAAATGCAAATGGTGGTTCATTTAATGTGTTCCAACATATTGGAAGATTTCATCTCTGGTAGAGATTTGAGGATAAGTCAATGATAGCTATATTTAAAATAAAAGAAACAATAGAAAAGAATTGTAGATTTAAAAATTATTTCAAAACGTGAAGATTAAATACTCAAAGAAACAGCTGGAAGAGTGCAGTATTTGATTGCTACCTTTGGGGGAATGGGATAAGATTGGGCTTCTCAATTTGCTACCATCAATATTTTAGGCTGAATTATGCTTTGTTGTGAAGGGTCTGTGCCATTCTTAGCATCTACCCATTATAGTGCAATATCCCTTCTTTTCTTGTGACAATAAAAACTATCTTCAGCCATTAGCAAGTGTACTGCATGGGGAAAAGGGAAGCAAAACAACCCCTGATTGAGCACTATTTGAACAGGGGATAAGGAAGAAGGGTGTTCCTGTTACACACTGTACGAAACTATTTGATTAAGTTGTGATCATGTACAACTCTTAGGGTTTGAATGTGTCTTCCCAAGATTCATGTGCTGGGAACAGTCTCTCAAAATACAGTAATAGCATTTTGCAGTGGAGTGTTTGGTTGGTAATTAAAATTAGATGAGGTAGGGCCAGGGATTTAGCTCAGCAGTGTAAGTGCCTGCCAAAGACTAAGATTAGATGAGTTTGAGAGAGCGTCTATGACAGCATTAGTGACTCTGTAAGAAGAGGAGTGACCCAAACTGGCTTACTTCCTCTGTCTTACCATATGATGTCCTCCGCCATGTTATGATGCAACGAGAAATTCTTTATCTAATGATGAGCATATGCTAGTGTCAGGTTCATGGGCTTTCCAGCCTCCAGAACCATAAGCTAAACTTCAACTCTTTTTACATTACCTGGTCTTAGGTACTTGTTATAGTGCCTAAAAGTGGACTAAAACACCTACTATGATAAAACTTTTCAGTATACTTTTCATTATATTTGAAAAATCAGTAGTATCCACGAATATCAATGATACTCAATTAGAAAATGTAATGTTAAAAATTATACAACAAAAATATGAGCTACCTAGATAAACCCCAAACAAAAGTTAAGAAGTTTATAATGGAAAAAATTATGTATGTGATTAACTGATGCAAGAAAGTTTGAGTAAGTCATACCCCTTGTTCAAAAGTGAGAGGACAGCACTTCATCAGGGTGGAAATTCTTCAATAAGTAGTTTATAAATTCAGTTGAATTCTAATAGCCTCCATAGGATTTTTACTGGATTTAACAAACTGATTTAAAAATTCACAGAGAAGAGAAATAGAAATGTTCAGACACATAGAACGAATGGAAAAGAATAAAAAAACCAATCCAGTTGTATATGGAACTTGGTGTCCAACTTAGGTGAAGCAACAAACTCTTGGAGAAGGAAAGGATGGTCTATTTAATAGTCAGCTCCAGGAGAGTCAGCTATTCTTATGAGAAAGTAAATCTCAATCTTTCTCATGCATGGAAATCAATTCCAGAGTCTAGGTATGACATACGTGTGCAGCTCCAGCAACTCAGGAAGCTGAGACGGGAGAATTATTTAAGCCAGGGATTTTGAGTCCAGCCAGAGCAACATTGCAAGTCCCCATCTCTTAAAAGAATCAATTCTAGGCATATGAAAAGCCTAAGCCTTTTAGGTGGGTCTCATGCTGTAGCCAGGGGTTGGAGCACTAGTGTGTTTCATCTCAGAATGAGGAAGAACGTGACACTGGTGATTCCTCAGTCATGGGCCAGCATTTGGGTAATGGTTACCTTGTTGCCCACCTCCAGGTGGCATCATTTACAGGAAGTTTATTTGCAGAGCTGCCAATCACATAAAACATGCTGTTCACACTGCCACCCGGATTTGTGTGAGCATTCTCTACTAGTTTGGACTCAACAACTGGGGCTCACATGGTGGCCCAAAGAGGACCTCTTTTCACATGGTGAGTGGGAGAACACTCCAGAATCTTCTGTTTCTTGATGGCCTGTTTTTTGCCCATCATTCCTTTTGTAGTGAGGTGGAGGAGAGACAGAAGCCATACAGGTGGAGAGTAGAAACCAGTACCAAGAAATACTTCTCTAAGACAGCAGATTTCACTTGGCTGCATAATGGAATCACCCGAGTAGCCTTCTTTTAAAAATAAAATATAAAATAAAATAAAAAACTTTGGTACCTGTCTAACATAACTGTTGGGATAGGGAGTGGGGAGCCTGGGCTTCTAGGACATAGAAATATCCTCAGGTGGACGATGAGTTGCCAACCGCTGTTCCTAGTCTACCTTAGCTGGCCTCCCACATCCCACCACTTACTCCAAACCTTGTCTCGTGTTGTATATGTTTTCATCACAGCCTGAGCTTTCTAAACCTTGTGTTCACTGATCTATACACTCCTGCAGCACACACCAGTGTTCTCTGCCCATTTTTGATTTGCTCATTTTTTGAGGAAAACAAGTGCTGAGAACACATATCTTTGGGATTTATAAAGTACTTTTCCTTTTAGGATGTTATTTTCATTGATATGCATATTCTTTCTGACTAGCCAAGGACAGAGAGAGAAGAGAGGGAGTTCAGTCAATCATAAGAAGATATGGTCAACACTTGAAAGGAAATTGACAAATGAGATTATTAAATGTTGAGATGGGTTTCTTAGGAGGTAGGAGTTTGGGAACACCTGAAGTGGTGTAGTGTAAGTGGTTCATATTTAGGGCAAGAGAACTGACCAAATATTCTCATAGATTTTTCTTTGCAGACCTAAGAACATGGCACAAACAGTTTCTATTGCCCTCTATACTTTTCCAAAATACTTAGTGAGAGTCCACACATGCATGTTTGTACCCATGTGGGTCTGGATATGCTTTTAATCCAGTCCCACTGACAGCTACTGACAATTAATTCAGCATATCTGGCTGTCAAATTTTCTAGGCATCCAAGCAGATTAACAAGATCTTGCACAAATTGCATAAGACATGCACTTACCATAATTTTTCTGTAGATTAAAGCTAATCTGATGAACGTGAAACATTTTATTTTTTTATTTGGAAACGTCAGACTCAATAAAGCTGCAAAAATAAAAACAGCACAGAATGTATTAGTGTATCCTTTATTTACATTCATCTATTATAAATATTTATTCCATTTGCTTCAGCATTTATGTTCTCTCTTAACACACACACAATTCTTTTTTCTGAAGGATTTGTGAATAAGTAACACATGTTATGACCTCTTATTCTCAAAGCTTGTGATTTTTAAAAAAAATGTTGTTTAAAGAGAAAAAAACCCAAATAAAACAAAACAGAATAAAGGGTAATAACAATACAGAATTCCAAGGAAAAAAGGAAAAGAGCAACAACAAAAAAACCCACTAAGAAATCATTACTTGATAAATTACATACTGACATCTTGGAAATAGTTGTTCAAATTACAAAATTAAAACATGCAAAGTAGACATTGAAACAGTGAGACTGTTAACAGTTCTGCTCCACGATCTAACAAAAACAATAATATGGTCATCCTTTTTACACACTGTCCAGCGGTCCATACCTTCATGTGTGTTGAGCTTAAACAAAACAAAACAAGCTAAAATCACTCTGAACAAAGAATGATAGTATTGCTGGATTTCACATCATGATGTTATGGAATCAGCCCTGGATACTGTAGTGTCTCTTTTCTTCAAAGTAGTTGTTCATTTCATCATGCATTATATAATTGATTCTCATAAACTGTTTATAAGTTCTACACATGCATAAGTCTCTACGTGTATATCTATCCTTTCTGTATTAGAGGGAAAAACAAAACAAAGCAAGACAAAACAAACCAATTCCTAGAAAAGCATGAATCAAAAAGGTCATATAAAACCTCAATACAAGGTGATCTACAATGGTTACCATGATGTCTCAGCAGAGTACAACAACATTAATAAAAACAAAGCATTGGAGACATTATAAGACTTCAAAAGCAGGTAATAATCAAACCAAAGTGGGTATCTTAGTGCATCTTGTCATCTTCAGTGCAGTTGCCTATACTCTTAGACTTGATACTATCAATCATAACAGATTTGAATCAAATTAGTCAATACAAAACAGCAATCTAACAAACCAGATTCAAATAAGGTCAGTCATAATAAGACAGTATAAATTATACAGCATTTCAGATTAAATTGATAGGAAATTAAGAATGATTATCATAATATGTCCTGACACTTTGGGGATAACTGACGATGCCCTCAAATCTAGTGTAAGTAGACAAACTGGAACAGCATATAATCCATCTAAAAGCTTATGATTTTGAAGATGGAGATATTCTATTATATAACCACAGTATAGTTGTCAAGTTGATAAAGTTATATTGACTCAATACACAACGATGCTTGTTCCAGTTTCTCAGTTAACCTTACAATGTCCTTTATGATATTTCTCCTGTCCCCTAGGGAATTCAGTCTAGAGTCAGTTTTTCATTTAGTTTTTCTGTCTCTCCAGCTTCCTAGAGTCTGGAGCGTTTCCATAGCTTCGCTTTGTCTTGTTATATTATTAACATCTTTCAAGAATACAGTTTCTCCTTCACCTCTTTTTTGTTTCTGTAAACAGGACCTTCCTCAGTTTGTATTTGTCTGATGTTTATTTGTGATTACATTGAGGCTGTGCATACTTAACCAGAATACTGCATAGATGATGTACCCTGGATTCTGTATCTGGAGGTACATGCTGTCTCTCTTGCTAATGATGTTCATTTGAACACTGAAATGACGTATCATCTGATTTTCCACCCTATAAGGACTGCTTTCTTACTCCTTCATAACTAAGATGCCACTGGTTTGTAGACACTTCCAGGCCATAAAAATACCCTGCTTCTCACTGAAATATCCTCCTAGACTTAGCATCTTTTCATAATTGTTGCCTATTTCAATCTTAACCTAAATACTTATGATAGTTTTTCAGTTCTGGCACTCTCATCTGTTTATTAGTGAATTCATAGCCATGGTAAACAAAAGAGAACTCTCCTTTTTATCTGTCTATTCTCTCTCTCTCTCTCTCTCCCTCTCTCTCTCTCTCTCCTGTATGGATCAGTGAACTCTTGTTCTTTAATGATTTATAAATTGTTATTGTACTTAATCATTTTCATACTCACATTGTGCCATATTTGGCTGGGGAACCCCTTCAAGCTGTCTCCTGTGTCGTTGATGATGAGATCCATCACTTTCCAAGTAATTCCTTACTTTCTGGCCTAAGGAGTGATCCAGGGCAGCTCTGGTCTTAGACTGAGGCACACTTCCTGGGTTAGCACCTCAGGAAGCTATGTTCTTTAAGAACAGAAGCAGCCTCCTAATTATTTAAGGTTCTCCTTTGCTTGTAGGGACCAGTGCAGGGAATGTTGCTGTCTCATTTCTCCCCCCAAATTTTCCCAGCTTTAATTTTTCCTCTCTTATCTTTCATAGGATCACTCAAGACTGACCATCATGATGGCACTGACACAATGATTTGGGGTAACTTATTCATTTGGCCACAAGACAAACTCAGAGTTCTGGGCTATCTCCTATCTACTGTAAGCCTCTGGACTTGAACCCCGTGTGTGTCTAGGCATTGGCTGCTGCCCACCCGTATGTGATCTGTAGCTCATGGACCTCAACTATCACTGCTTAGGGCTTTTGAGACCTTTTCTCTGTACCCTGGGCTAGCCAAACTGCCAAGTCTGAGGACAGTCCCAAAAGACTGCTTTCACTTCTGACACTAATTGTAAGTTTGGAATGTTCCCAAACCTTTAGCTTTTATAATTCACAGGAAGAGTTCACAGAATTCAGCAAAACCTGTTACATTAACAGTTATGGTTTATTACAGGATAGAGACGCAGATTTGGAAGGGGTGGAGCTTGCACATGCTAGACAGGCTCTCTACCACTGAGCCTCACCTCCAGCCCCAAAAGATGTGTATAATAATCATCTAAGGCCAAAGAAGTGGAGGGCAGGGTCCCAGAAGGGTCCAAATGCAGGGTTATGCCCATGATCTTCCCATGCAGTCATTCCCTTCTCTTGGCCACAGTGTATGCCATGAACACAGAGTACTGCCAACCAAAGAGGCTTGCCCTGAGCCTTGATGTTGAGAATTTTTACTGGGGCTCATGCCTGCCTGACTGCTCCAGCCCTTCCCAGAGATAGATCATAGAGAGTCAGAACTGACATGGCATGGCCCAAAGCCCCATTGTAAATCATTGTTAGACTATCTAGTGGCCAAAGACCAAGGCAAACAGATGCTCCCATAAGGAAAGACATCCCAGAGTTTTAGAGCTCATGTCCCAGAACAGAGGACAAAGGCTGCATCTCAATTTGGGTAAGGTAAATGCTCCACATACATTCTGCAATGTCACTGAGTCCTTCCATTCCATGTTACCTCCTGCCCTTTGGTTGAACCTTAAGCCATGATAGAGGAAGGGGAAACATTTCTTGCATCAGTGGTATTGCTCCACTCACCACACTTCCTCCCTGCTACTGGAGGTGTGTGTAAGGCAGAGGTGCAACCAGCACTGAAAGAGCAAATTCCAGGAATGCAGTGATTTAGGGTTAAGGGGAGTAAGAGTGGAAGTGTATGATTTGAAGACATGCTATTCTACATTTAGGGTGTAAAGTTTAGGTGAGAGAAGTAGCATGACTAGAAAACACAGTTTACCTTTGCTTGCATACTTTAGGGACTTATGAATATCATAAACAAAAAGCACGGAAATAACAAATTACTGAGTCATTGGAAGCCAGTATTCACAAGCAGCTCAAAGGATGACTTAGCATAGCAAGGTTTGGGAAGCTGCAAAGGTAAGAATAGCTGGGTTGCTGCATTACATACTATAGAAATGATCCCTGAAGGTATAGCCTTGGTTGCTGCATTACAAACAGATTCTGAAGAGTCAGGGAATTGTGAGGGACGGCAGTGCTGCTACCTTTTCTTTTGCGGTGAGACACAGTAGCTGAAATAGCACTTTTGACAATAAAGAGCAGGAAGAGATGAGTTCTGGATACTAGAAAAGATCTTGTTACCTTTTTTTTCAGTGCTAGGGAATCAAACCCAGGGCATTACACATGCCAGGCAAGGTTGCTAGGAAAGATCTTTCTGCATACAACTTGAAAAATCAATGTGTCTGAAATGTTCTCCTTTACCAGTAGGTCTAAATATTTACTGGTAAGTAACTGTAATTTACATGACATCATAAATTTTTAATGAATTTATAATAAAATTTTTATGAGGAGAACTTACAGAAATTATTTGCCTACTGTCCCACAACAGAGGAGCAACATTATTCCTGGCCCATCTTGTGCCTATCCTGCCCTAGCTCTGACTTCTCACTGTGGAGCTTGATTGATGGTGCCAGAGACTGAGTTTTAGATATTAGGTGAAGTTGATGAACATATATATTTTTGACCTTAAGAGTTATGCTAATAATTGTGGTTTTCTACATTATTGGTTGGAATATAAACTAGTACAACTACTATGGAAATCACTTGGAAGATTTCTCAAAAATTAAAAATAGAGTGGGATGAGAGTATAGCTCAGCACCACAGTGCCTGCCTGAGAAGTATGAGGTCCTGAGTTTGATTCTTGGTACCTAAATAAATAAATAAATAAATAAAGATAGAAATTCCACTCATTCCAGCTATAATTTTTCTAGATATCTTCCCAAAAGAATTAAAGATACCATATTACAGTGGCACATGCATATTTGTGTTTATAGTAGCACAACCCACAGTAGCTAACTAAATCTTGGAAGCAACCTATATGTCCATCAGCAGAGGAATGGATAAGGAAAATATGGTATATGAGTCTTTTGTAGGAAAATGGATATACCTTGAGACTATAATGCTAAGCGAAATAAATCAGACACAGGAAGTAAAATATAGCATGGTTTCTGTAATATAAGAAACTCAAAGTACAAATAATTTAAAGAGCAAAATAAAAGAAAGATGATAAGAAACAAGGAGATAGACTTTGTGGAGCTGGGAAATGGAAGGGTAGAGGAAGAGGAAATATAAAGGATTAAGATTAATTCAATAGGTATTTACTTTAAAAAGAAAAGAAAAAAATAGTTGTAGTTTCTTACCAGATTAGCATCTGTAATAGATACCTGTCATTCTGAGCTTCCATTTCCAGCATCCAATCTTCAGTTTTCTGTGGGGGATTTCCTGTTGTGCAGGGTTTGTGGGAGCTGATGAATCTGTCACCATGAGAGTGAAAAGGACTCTATGCACCTTATTCCAACACAGCCACATGACTTGGCTTCAGCCAACTGGGTCGTCCACCTGGGATTTAAATATTGGGCTTGTGTCTTAGGTACACAGGGGCTTGAAGGTGACTGAGTGCCAATTGCAGTTTTGCTTGTATTTTTGCCGTCTCCCTCTCCAAATAACCTTGTTTTCTGACTGTTTTCCGAGAGTCATCTCACAATCTTTCCATTAATTTTTTTGATATTTTCCAACATTCCTGAAATAAATCTACCTTTTTTCCTTTTTACAAAAGATCAGTTGTGTTGGTTATGTCTCTTGAAACAACAGAACTACTAGGTGTGGTGCTAAACTCCTGCAATCCCAGTACTCTGGGACTCAGTGTCCCAGTACGCTGAGACAGGATGATTGCAAGTGTGAACCCAGCCTGGAAAACTTAGCAAATTAGTGTGTTTCTATAAGAAACCAACACAGACACACACACACACACACACACACACACACACAGAAGGGAAGGGGAGAGAGAGAAAGATAGGACTAGGGATAAAGCTCAGAATGAAGGCCCTGTGTTCAATCACTAGTCACACACACACACACACACATACACACACGTCTTGTCTGAATCAATACACTGTTTAGTCTTGGTTTTTGTCTTTGGTTGTTTGGAATCAAGAATATCTCTATTTATTCAGTTGAGTTTTGAAAATATCAATAATTGTGGCTTGTTTTGCAATCTCAGATACATTTAAAGTTATCTAGAAGCTTGTGAATAGATTTATGGGAAATTTCCATTTCAAAGTCAAAGCATGTAGAATATCTAAGAAGAATGCTTAATCTTTAATTGATGATTGTTTAATTTTAAGGTTGTAACTGAACAATTATATCTGCTGTGAAATTTTTACTATTCATGGAAAGTACTTTCTCAATGTATCTTATAATACTATGAAATGTTCAGTGGTATAAATTTTTAAATATTTGAAATTTTAGGGCCCATGCTTGATGCTTATTTTCTCAAAATTTCAAAGCAACCAAATTTATTTTGTTGTGCAGATTAAACTTAAAATCACTTAAAAGGAAAACAACCTTTAAATAAAATACAAGCATCAGCAATTTTTTTTGCAGCCCTGGTGCATTCTGTGAGCATGGTAAAAAAGAAACCAAGAAGCCAACTAGCCAGCCTTTCTGGTAAGCTGTGCATGATGTACGGGGCCCAGGAAGAGAAAAATCAGACAGCACCTCCCATGAGCCTACCGGAGAATCACCGACTGACCCCCCCAACACACCCCTCCATTGTAAGAAACCAGCTGATTTGGAGGACACTGAGTTGATTGCAACTGAGGTACAAAAAGCAACTGAATGTTTGTATTATTTTGTTGACTTTGCAGGCCTGGGGCTGGTGGTCTGAGCATCTGTAGGGAGGAAAACAGTATGCAATATAGCAAATATGAGGGACTTCCTTCTATCTTGTTTTGAAATCTATATTGTTCTCACTGTTTTATCTTGTTCCAATTAATTGTTTTGCTTTATTCAGTATTCTGTTTTGATTGATTTTATTGTGGTTTTTTTTGTTTTGATTTTGCTATATCTGATAGAATGGATAACTATTGTGAAGATAAGATATACTATAATAGCCATTTTTGTTTTCCTATTATCCTGCTTTGAAGTTCTGTACCAATTTCACTGCTTTGTTTTGATTGGATTTATTGTTTTGTTTTGTTGGGTTTTATTATCTTTAAGATAAATTTTTTTTTAAAAACCGAGTTCTTCATAAAACAGGTTAGTCCACCAGAGACTCGGTAACTTGTAGTTTCGATCATAGTTAGGGTTGTTTCCATCCTACTGGAGCAAAGGCAAGTATGTTTATAGTTCTAAAATGTGGTGAGAAAAACATGACAATAAAGTTTAGAAATAAGCTTCTATGTTGAATCATGAAAAAAAGAGTTCTGCTGGAAACCACAGCTCTGCTGGTAATGGCCTTCCTCTCCCATTTAATTTTTAAAACTGTACTATTCTAAGCTTAAATAGAGTTCCACCTTCTTAGTTATATCTTCTTTCTGCC
Organism: Dolichotis patagonum; assembly: GCA_004027295.1. Taxonomy (NCBI): domain Eukaryota; kingdom Metazoa; phylum Chordata; class Mammalia; order Rodentia; family Caviidae; genus Dolichotis; species Dolichotis patagonum. The sequence goes on from PVJX010007017.1 coordinate 48,898, forward strand.
CAGCCTAAAGGGAGCTACCTCATTTCTATGTACCTAAAGCAATTATTTTCCTCCCATGGTAGAAAAATAGGCAAGATAAAAACAGACTGTTCATCATTTAGACTTATTATGTGTTTTATTTTTATATGCATATGCATTGTTTTCTTAAATAAGTCTTTCAAAAGATTGAGCCTGGTCTTACACAAATATCTGTGGTTTGATCAGTATTAAATTCTACTCCTCTCCTTCAGGGCCAATTTTATCTTCTTAGTACAATGTTCTGCAAACATTTCTCCTGCCACCTTTCCAATTTTGCCTTATCTTCATGCTGCCTGTGCTATTTTTATGAGACATTTTCCCCCTACAAATAAACTCACTTTCTTATCTAAGTTGATTTATTGTTCAGAACTGAAAAGCCATTAATATTTGACCTGAATTGAAGGAACCATAGATATAAATACATAAAACAACAGTGCTGTTGTTTATTAAGTCCTATTTACTACTATTGCCTTTGGGCTTTGAGCCTAAGGGCAAGGAGATCAGTAAATGGTACAGAAATTTCTCCTTAGCTAACCAGAGGAACTTGGAGGGAAAATATCTTTCTGGCCATTAGATTCAATGTCAAGTTATCTATCCCATCCAGACCACCCCAGTAGCATGGGTAACAGATATCTGCTAAGTTGAGAAGCATCAACAGAAGGTGAGTGGCTGGAACCTAAAAAATATGTCTCCACAACACATTCTCCAAGCTCTTTGCCACTCTTTCTTCCATGTGAAGGCCACACCATACATGTAGCATCATTATCTGGGCTCTACTTTCCTATTATCTACAAAATAAAACAGCCAGATGTTCTTCCCAATCGATTTTGGCCTTGACTTTACTAGGGCAATGATCACAAGATCACTGAGCTAAAGGCTTCCCAGTAATCCCTAACAGCCACTTCTGCTTTCTAGTTATCATCTAGTAGCTGGTTTCTCAAATGCTCAGCATGGAAGCTGGCCATCCCTACTTTGTAAGGAACCAGTGTGATAGTCCAGGGAGATCCCTTCTCTCCACAAATGACCAAGTGTGCAGTGAATACAGGGGGGTCTGAGCTTGGCTCTAGCCCCAGCATTTCCATTGTTCTTTCCTGGGTTTCAATCACTCCTGATACTCTTCACATTTTATTTCCATAAAGGGAAGGGAATCATAAACAAGCTAAATATATTCTAGTGCATGAGCCTAGTATAAAGTAGCAACTGAGCTATAAAGTCATGCTGAAATTACCCAGAAATCATTTTGTTTTAAACAGAATGGTAGGGCATACGGGAGTGAGGAAGGTCACGATATTCAGACCACAACCTGGGCCTACCCTACTCCTGGCAGCATGTGGTTCTGGAAGCCCCAGCCATCCATTAAGGGAGAAGTTTAGGCTTCACTAAAAGATTTTCACTTTCTCTCTTAGAAATCACTTAACTTTTTACAAACATTCTGGGTTCTGAGAAAAAGAAAATGCAGGAATCAAATTTGTGGTTGATCCTGAAACCATGAAATGGTACGAAACGCAAATAGGAATTAACATTTGGGAACTGGCTTCGCAGAATACTTTTTAAACATTTTATATGAATTAAATAAGAATAAATGGGAATTAGTTATGAAAGAAAATGCACTTCTTCAATATGGCTTAAGTTAATATATAAAGTTTTTTCACATAATGTTGTTTCCAAAAGAATTTAGTAATAGACAATATTTGCCTGCAAATATATATCTTACAAAATGTTGACAATACCTAACTTTTAAGTCTACAAGCTTATTTGAGAATATGCCTTATTTTAACATTAAACACTTAGGCCAGGTCACCTGCTTAGTCATTTGTTCCCTGCAAAATTAGATACTGTACTCACAAGAGGTGCATAGAGACTCGGAGACAAACTGCAAAGCTAATCTGTTCATCATCCTAGGAACACTGTGTTTCAGCAAAAAGCAAGTGTCTGGAGTTTTTCTGGTAAACTTTTGTGAAGAGTAAAGCTGTAACCATTTCTATCATTATGAGAACTGAGAATCTAGTTTTGTATTGATGGATCTCACAATCTCCCTTGGTTGAAGAAGGCATTTAGAAAAGAGTAGAGAATGTCATTTGCTCAGAATAAAATTTGTTCCAGTGCAGGATCAAGTTCAAACTCACCTGAGAAATGAAATGAAGCTGCCACTCTCTAGTTCTTTTTAGAGCACCAGGCTTTGAAATTAATCAGAGCTGAAAAACTAATGAATTATATGTACTTTCTGTCCACTTGAAATCGTTCAAAATATATGCAACTTCATTCACTCAAACCAGAGCCAGGAAGAAATTTCCATGATCAAGCTGTAAAAACAGGGTTTGCTAAGCAAACAAATTAGGTAAAGGGGAAGAGGGTAGGAGGGAGGGAGCAGAAATGTTAACTGCTAAAGACAAGTGAACTTTGAACTATTTTGCATTGCTTTTAAGGGGCTAGAATGTAGTTCAGTGGTAAAACACAAGGCTTCATGTCTAGCACTGTCACAAAATAAAACAACCACTTTCAAAACCCTCACTTGTACATTGATAATTTTGTTCATTAAAGCACATAAATCATGGGATCATTATTCTAGTTATTCGAGAGCTCTTGCCTTGACCAAAGATTTATGCAAAGTTGCTAAACAGACATGACATTTAATGGAGTTAGAGCTATGAAGTTTATATACCCATTTTGAATCTAGCCTAGGTTTTCAGTAAAGTGCTCATGCATTCTAAGAAAGATGGTGAATTTGGGGCAGGAATATTGGAAAGCTTCCAGAAATGGTATCTGAGATTTCCTTTAGAGTAATTTGGGGGAGGCGGAAAGCTGGGTGAATATATTAAGATAAACAAGATTGTCCATGGGTTGATCAGTGGCAAAGTTGGTAAGGAGTACCTGCAGGCTGATTATACTATGCTCAATACTTGTTTGAAGTTAGGTGTGGTGGCAAACACCTACAATCCCAGCACTTTTGGAGGCTGAGGCTAAAAGATTGCAAATTCTAGTCCAGCTTGGCTAACTTAGCCACTTAGGAAGACCTTGTCTCAAAATTTGAAAAGGATAAAAAGGAGTACTGATATAACTCAATGTAATGGTCTTGGGTTCAGTCATCAATAATGAAAAGAGAGAGAGAGAGCTAGAGAAAGAAAAAATCATTTGAAATTGCCCAAAATAAAATATTTAAGAGGCTTGTTTTGTTTTGTTTATTTGTTTGTTTGTTTTAAAGGAGCAGTCCAGAGCTGGGCTCAGTGGGAGAGCACTGCCCGGCATGCTCACACCCCTGAATTCAATCTCTGACACAATAAAAAAGCAGCTGCCAAAAGTGTAAGTGGTCAGGAAACCGGAAGAGACAAAAAAACGCAGACAAAGATACAGAGCTGAAGGAAAAGTTCAAAAGCGGCACCAACCAGGGAGTCAGCCTTGGAGCCTGGGCTGGGCTGTGTGTCGCATTCTTTCTTCCTCTGCACCAAGTACGAGATAGAGAAACATCTGGCATTATTGCCATGGATCAAACTGTGACAAACCCAAAGATGCCATTAGTGTCCCTCACATGCTTAACTTTGGACTCTGTGCCCTAATCAGCAATGTGTCATTCCTTGCTACTCACCCTCCAAGTATACCTCCTTCTCCATCTCCTCTCAGGAATGACCTGAGGTCACAACATTATGGTGGTGCTTTTGTCATTTGCATTTTCAAATTCAAGACCTCCTAGTAGCGACCTTACCCTTCCACCGTCTCCTCCTTTCTTCACCTAGGGTGTAGGCTTTCTCTTCTCTCCTTTATATCCCCAGGGAACCATCTCTAAATAATGGGTGCAGGTGACTAGACCAGGCTCTTGATCACCCCTGGGAGGAGGACAAAAGGAGAAGTAAATAATATTTCTCAATAAAGCTGGCTTGTGACACTATCACTTTTTTTTGGTCAAAATTCTGTTTTAGTTGTCAAAATCAGAGTAGTATTGTTACCACTTGCCCCTTATTCCCATCTTCCTTCAGCCCCTCACCCCCACCCTGGGGACATCTGTGTGAACACAGCACCTTGCACACGATAGACAAGTGCCCTGCTACTGAACTGTCGTCACTTTAACCCTCACACTGACCTTACGAGGTAAGTACCAATAATACCCACATTTCTAAAGGGGCAAGTTAGGGCCAAGTGACTTTAACTTGATGCCCAAGTAATACAGGGAAGGGCTAAGCCTTGAGCCCTCAGCTTTTACCTACCACACAGCTTCCACTGGGTAGGGCTGCACCTTGGCCACACAGGGCTTAGGCCTGCTAGTTGGGGGCTCTGTCTTCCTGTATTTGACCTCTGGTCTTGTCGACCCCTTCAGCTAGGTATTTCTCCATTGCTCTGACTTTTGTGCAGGGACCTAATCCTTGCAGTGTTTTGTGATGTTTCCTGTTGTTTACACTCACAACTCAAATCTCCAGGATCACCTCCTTGCTATTGGTCAGCTTTCCATTGCTGGAATAAAATATCTGACATCCACAGTTTAAAAGTGGACAGGATTCAGTCCACATTATGGCAGAAGAATGTGGCATAGAAAACCTGCTCAATTCACCCCATCCCAAAAACAAAGAATAGGGAATAAACCTGAGAGGAAGAAGCCAGGGTCCAGACATAAGCTGCAATGTCATACGCCCATGATCTACTTTCTCCAATGAGCCCCCACCTCCTAGCAGCCTTTTCGGCTGTGCTAATTGGTAACTGTGTCCCCTCACAATCCAAGCACCTCTCTAAGGTTTCTGAAGTTAGTCAAGCTGACAATAGACATACAACATGTGTTTCCAGGCCATTTGGCTGTGGACAGTTCCCTCATATGGAATAATAATTGCAATCCCACAACAATCACCTAAGTGGGACTGAGGGCCCCTCTGTAATAGGTAAATGCCACATTTCTCTGTCAGTTTCTGTCCAGACAGGATGGGGTAGGGACTGTGGGTTGCCTTGAGAAGATTCATCCTTCTCCCCACCAACTTGCCTTTTCATGCAACAGGGACCAGGAAGCAGAAAACTACAGATCAGTCCAGTTTCTTTTTGTGATTTAGGTCCTGCTAATCAAAGGCCTTCATGTGAGATGTGGTTTCGAGACTGATCTATGCTGGATACAAGGCAAGGAGCAGGGCATTCATTTTGCTGAAGTGGACCTGAGTTTTTTAAACTATTACATTACACATTACCCCGAGTCTGACAGTTTTATATAATGTGTAGTTTGCACGTTTGTAACTTAAAAAAAAGAATAAATAATAATAACAACCTCTAAGACCCATTTGTTCTTCATCACACTCAGCATGTTTACTGGGATTCTGACTCACTTTTTGAAGAAGCTAGACTTGGTATCACTTTTGATTTATTTATCATCAGAGACTGTTAAATTTACCAGCAATTCTAGTTGTTGGGGAAAGAGTGCAAAATAGCAATACAGAAAGACAGGGTTATCAAAGGAAGTATGGATGCTGGGCAGGAAAATCACCAAATGTTCTCTGAGTCCCCAAAATTACATCAAAGAGGCAGGAACCTAAGCTTCCATGCAGCACTCAGCATTGATTTTTATTTGTGTATCTTTTGTTATGTTCTCCTCGCCTCTAGGATGCTGCACGCCTACGACATCTATGATGTGCAGAAAGCCATAAAGTGCACTAGGGAAGTTCCTGTGGGCAGAGGAGTGGAGAGAAAGTGAGAAGCCTTGGTAGAATTTTACTAGTGAGGGAGAGGGAGGCTCTGGTGTATTGCTCATTCTGTAAGTTGGCAACCAAGCCTTGGGCAAAGCTCTTGATGGCTGTTCAGCACTCTTTCTAGCATGCTCCTTGTAATAGACTTCTTGGTAAAAGCCGAGAAAGGTTGCAGTGTCCCCTCCCCCACCCCTCACTGGCCAAGAAGCCTGTGAAATCCTACCAGACTGAACAGAGCCATGGGAATTAGAGAGGGTATTGAGCTGCAAGAACTCGTGATGCTTCATGGCAGGCAATGACATGGAGGACAAATAAACAGCTGCGTGCACTCTGCCCCCATGCTGGGGATTTAACATAGGACCTTGTGCATGCAAGTGCGAGCATTCTGTTGCTGACCTGCACTCTCAGTCCCAAATCTAATCATATGGAGGGCTAGTGTGTAACTCAATAGCAGAGCACTTGCTAAATATGCATGAGGCCCTGGTTCAAAAAAAAGAAAAGAAGAAACATGGACCGGGCCTTGACAGTTCTATACTCACTGCTAAAAATACAAAACTAAAAGTCTTGGTTTGAGATGATGCCAACAGTTTGTTCCTTTTGGATGGAAGGGACCTTCCTTCAGCTTGAATATTGACATGGTGCTTTCAGCACTGCCCTGGGCATACTGCAGCAGGCAGCCACTTAGTGGGCGTTTAAAGATAACAGTGCCCCCCACTTGGTCCTTCCTTTGTGTTAATGCACAAGTGCAAGCTGTACAGCTTCTTAAATAAAACAGCAGCCTTTTGTGACCTGCCCCTTCCCAGCCAGTCATCGTCACCGGCTCAATTAAACATTTCAGACTTTACTCTAGTATGCATCATTCATCCCACCCCCGCAAGTGATATAAAAAGGAAAGAGTCAAGCATTTAAATAATCACAATTTTAAAAAGCATAAAGCAGAACAGACGGTTTTATTTTAGACATTAATAGAAGTGGATTAACATTTTCCTTAGAAAACATGGATTTGAGAATTTTGGATAAATTTCTGCTTTCTTACCTGGCATTGAATCCTGCTCTTTAATTTTAATTTTTTTAACCTGATCTCTCAGGAAACTAGAAGATAGACTTTTAAAAATTGGGAGGGGAATCAGGGGAAAAGGGAAAAGTGGATAATGGAAATGAAAATAATCAAAATACATTATATACGTGTACCTGTATACCAAAAAATCTCATTGTTGTGTATTGTTAAAGTCTACCAATAAAAAAGTACCTTGCCTTTTCTCCTGGGCATTGTCATTTCTGTGGGTCTGACTCTCCATGAAGTTACCAGAGCAGGTGGCAAATGTCCCCAGGAAAGGTATGGGGCAGCAAAGTTTGGATGTCTTGGAATCCATCTTGAGAAACATGTCCGAGATCACAACCGTGACCTTGAATCTACCATCCCACAACACCGCACCTCTCCCCAGGCCCCCATTAGCACCAGAGACTCCTCCTCCTCCTCTGCTCACGACTTCCACATTGTTTGGGTCTCTGTGCCATGTCAGTGCCATCTATATCTGCACTTTGAAAGCAGGATTCTTAACCAGAGGCAACTATTTAGCAGTGTATTTAATTATAAAAGTAATGAGTCATATGAGAACAAAGGTTCAAACATTGTAGTAAGTTCTTGATTGAACACCTACATCTTTTCTTTCACTGTCCTGATCCCACTCCCGGGAGAGTGCTACTTTTGAGCATTTTCTCCTTGTGAACCACTAAAAAAGTAACTGCATAACTCTAATATACTTCTGATTGCTTGATTAATCTCTATAAATTGTATCAATTGAATTTTTACCTTGAAAATTAAGTTGGTTCATCCTCTATTTCCTTTACTAAAATTTTGTTTATTGTATTTTTTTATCTTTGGTCCTGCTATCTGTCAAGTGTAGAAATAAATGAAGGCCAACCAAACGTGAAAAGTAAAGCCTATTTATTCTGAACATGCTCTAGCAAGGAACCAGCCATTTGTGGTCACTTGCATTTTGGCAGACACTCAAAGGCAAGCAGAGGAGTGGGACAGCTACGTGGTGAATAAAAGGGAAGGCTTCAGTTCTGATCTGATCAGAAGCTGTTGGGATAAGAAAGTTACAACAGCTAAATAGAGGAAGGCTTCCTGTGTAATTAGTTAGTGGTAAAGATTTGGTTTTCTCTGGTTGGTATTAAGTTTAAAGCAGGGGAAAAAATAAGAAAGCTGTTAGTTATTCATCAGGTCTTGGATATTTGGGGCTGGTTGTTAGAGGTTAGTGTTTCTCTTTCCAGATTGCCACTAGAGATAGCAACCTGGCTTCCTGCAAGCCTGACTCATGCTAGCAGCTTCTGGATTGTCTATGGAAGAAAAGGGGTTAGTTTCCTGGGCAGATTGCTGCAGACTGTGAGTCAGTGTTCTATCTATATATATGATATGGCCATTACTTGTATATTCAATCTCTCACAACTTAAATAATAGAATTAAACTTGTGTTCCTTGATCTTTCTGTTATAGATTTTGTCCCTATTCTATAACATTCCTGCTACCACTACCCAGTCTCCTCCCACCTCCCAATTTATGCCAGCTACACCATTATTTTATGATATGAAAATTTATAATGATACTGTCCCACTTCATTAAGTATAAAGAATTCCAGAAGGCGAACATAGGTCAACTGTGAAAGTCAAGTGCCAATAAGCAACATTTACACTATTGCAATTATATAGCAATAAAGTAAATATTTGCTACTTGAAAAAATAATTAGGATTTTGTGCCAGCATTTATTGGTTGATTTTGTAATAGTATCCATTCTTCCTGAAATAAGATGGACTCTGAGCATTGTTTTAATTTGTGTCTCTCAAATGACCAATGATATTACACATTTTTTCAAATATTTATGTTGTATTGGCATTATAGTTTAATTGTAGAAACTGTCTAATTTCTTCTTTAATTTCATCAGTGACCCATTGGTTGTTCAGAAGTATGTTATTTAATTTCCATTGTTTGTGAAGTCCTTGTGATTTCTTTTGCCATTGATTTTCAATTTCATTACACTATGACCTGATAACATGCATGGGATAATTTCAATTACTTTGTATTTTCTTAAGCATGTACTATGAGCTCATACGTGGTCTATTTTGAAGAACATCTCATGTGCAATTGAGAAGAATATCTATTCTGATGTTCTGGAGGGAGGGAAATACTCTGTAGACATTTAGTAAGTCCATTTGTCAAAAGTTTGGTTTAGTTCTGATATTTCATTGTACATTTTTTATCTGGTTGAACTATTTGTGATGGGAGTATTGATATCCCCCAATACTTTTGTATTAGTGCTTATTTGATTTTTTATGTCCATTAATAAAATAAATATTAATATTTTATGTCCATTAATATATTATATAGTTGAGTACACTGGTATTTGGTGCATATATATTTATGACTATTACTACTTCTTCTTGGATTGTTCCCTTTACAAGGATATAGTGACCTTCTTTGTCACTACTAATCAGTCTTGCCTTGAAATCCACTATGTCTGCAAATAGAATAGACACCCTTACTTTGGGGGGGTGCTGTTGCATGGAGTATTGAATTTCAGTCTATGAATTTCTTTTAATTAGATGTGTTTCTTGTATGCAGCATATTTTTAGATCTTATTTCTTGATCCATTTTGCCACTGTGTCATTTGATTGGTGAATGAAGACTATTAACATTGATGTTTTAGCTGTATTTATTTATCCTTGTCGTAGTATTTTTCTGTTATGGGTGCCCCATCTTTTTTTTCCTTTCCTCTGTTTATTTGTTTGCCTTGTCTGATGAATTCCTTCTGTTTGGGTCCATGGAGTTGTAGTCCTTGTTATCTCTTTCTAGAATATCCTTCAAAACATTCTGGAGTGCTGATTAGGTGGTCATAAATTTCCTTACATATTCTTTGTCATGGAAGTATCTTATTTCTCTATCAGTTTTGAAAGATAGTTTTGCCTGGTACATCAATCTGGGTTGAAGGTTATTTTCCTTTTTTTTTTAATTTTTAATTTTAAAGATAATAAAACAAAAAAGAACAAAACAAAGCAAATCAGAACAGAACAATGCAAGCAACACAGCACTTCACAACAAGGTAACTGGACATCAACAGTAGCTACCATAATATCTGTTTTCTTTGAAATAGTTGAGCCTACCTTCACATGCAATAATATCAAACATAACAAAATAGTATAAAACCACTCAAGAGAATGAAAGCATTAAGGACTTCAAAACCAAGTAACAGCAAATGAACAATGGCTACTATAATATCTCATTTTCCTCAAAAAATTTGTCTATACCATCATACATAATAAAATCAAATAAAACACAACAGGATAGAACCAATCAAAACAGAAGAACAAAAGCATTGTAGGACTTCAAAGCAAGATGATAGTAAATCAGCAATGGCTACCATAACGTCTTGTTTTCTTCAGAATAGCTCTTCATACCATTACACATAAAATCAAACAAAACAGAATAAAACCAATCAAACCAATGAATGAAAGCATTATAAGATTTCAAAACAAATAATAGGAAACCATGATTACAATAAATTATCCCATTATATTCAAAACAGCTGCCCCTACCATCTGACAGCATAAAATCTAACAAGACAGAACAAAGCCAAACCTAACAAAACAATCTTGCAAACAATGCAAACTTTTGCAAACAATGCAAAAGTTCAAGATAAGACAATAAGAAATTGACAGTAGTTTCCACCTTTCCCTCCCAGGTATTTCCTCCCCTTTGCTCATAACTATTTTGCATTTGGATCCCACTAACTCCTTCTGTTTCTCATGCTAGGGTTCAGGCATATGAGTTCGAACTGTTTGGGCCATGAGCATGATCTCCAGTTGCATCCATTTACCTACAGAAGCCTTGAGATTATTTCACTTTATAGCTGGATAGCTTTCCACTGCATGAAAATACTGTATCTTTCTTATCCATTCTGCAGTTGATAGGCAAGTTACTCTTGATTTTTTTTTTGTCTCCTGTAACATGGAACAATTGTTTTTTCTCCTTTGATTTTCAGTCTATGAGCTTCCTTTCCAGTTAAATGTGTTTCTTGTATACAGTGTATCAATGGACCTTGTTTCTTGATCCACTCTCCCTGTGTTTCTTTTTATTGCTGACCTGAGGCCATCAACATTAATGGTTACAACCAACATACATTGGTTTGTCTCTGCCCTGCTATCCTCCTGTTGTTGGCCCTCTACTTTTCCCCTTCATTCAATTGCCTGTCTTGTTTGGTGATCCTCCTCTGCTGTGGTTCCTGGAACCACGGTCATCTTTATCTCTCTCTAGAATATTCTTTAGCACTCTCTATAGGGTTAGTCTGGTAGTCATGGATTCCTTTAGTTGTTCTTTATCATGGAAGTATCTTATTTTTCCATCAATTTTGAAAGATAGTTTTGCAGGGTGGATTAATATGGGTTGTAAGTTGTTTTCTTTCAGGGTTTGAAACACTTCACTGCAAACTCTTCTTGACTTGATGGTTTGTGTTGATAAGTCTGCTGTGATTCTGATTGGTTTTCCTCTATAAGTGATCTGTCTCTTCTCTTTAACAGCTTTTAATATTCTGTTCTTGTGCTGAATTTCTGGAATCTTGATTATTATATGTCTGGGTGTAGATTCACTTTGCTTACGGCTAGGTGGAGTCCTATATGCCTCAATTATCTGCATGCCAGATTCTTTTCCCATGTTTGGGAAGTTTTCTTCTATTACTTTTGTGAATATCCTTTTAATTTCATTTGTGTTGACGCCTGCTTCTTCACCAACACCTATCACTCTAAAGTTATGCTTCTTTGTATCATCTTGCAGCCATTGAGCTGTTATTTCCTGATTTTGTGTTAATTTTAAGAGATCTTTCCTTTCATGATCACTAGCTGCATTCCTATCTTCAAAGTTTGAAAGTCTATCGTCTCTTTCAAGAGGTTTTGTCAGCTTTCAATTGAATTTTTAACTTCCTACATCTCTCTTTGAATCTGTTTCATGCATTGTAATTCCTTTCTACATTCATTCAAGGTTTCCATCATTTTCCTATGCTCCTCTTTTATGACTATGTCTTTTTTAGACCTGCTGAACAATTCTTTCAGTATGTTTGTGATTTCTTCTTTTACCTGACACATTATTTCTGATTTGACTGCTTTTGCAATCTCATGAAGTTGTTTCCTTACTTCAGTTACTATCCTCTCAGAGTTTTCAGGTGTGTGACTTCCATTTTCCTCCATGACTGTATCTCCCAGACTTACTCTATGTGGGCTAGAGGTCTGAGTTTGCCTTTTGCTCCTTCATCTTGACATTCTCTTGAGTTCCTCCCAACAAGCTGGTTGTGGGATCACAGGCACTTTGCAAGTTGGCTGCCTATAGACAATGTAGGGAGATGGGACAGGCTAACTCTAGATTTACAGGGAGGTAGCAGGGTATGGAGCGGGCTTTTCCAGACCTATGCAGCAACACTGTAGCTTTGCTGATGATCAGGGGTGCATGTAGGTGGGGCTGCTTCTCTCAGCCTGTGTGTCTACACTGGGACTCCCACAATGGTGGCAGGCATACAGGGGTGTGTTTTTCTGACTCTGCTAGTGGGTGATGGCTGCCCAAGGGAACCAAGGGCCTCCAATGGTGGCTTATGAATGCACAGGGCTTACCTGGCTGTGTGTCCCTGCTCCTGCTGGCTGCCTGCAGGAAGGAGCCTTCTGGTGGCAGCTCCCTGAGGGTGAAGGCAAATCTTCTGGTTCTCTCTGCCTAAGCTGGCCACCTGTAGGAAGTGGCCTTTTGGTGGTGGCGCACAGCAGGCAGAGGTGTATCTGTCTGTCTCCCTCAACCCGCACTGGGCACATAGAAGAAAGGGCCTTCTGGTGGCAGTGCTTGGCAGGCAGAGGCAGATCTTCTGGTTCTCTAGGCCCACTCTGGGCATGCAGAGGAGAGGGCTTTCCAGTGGTGGTGCCTGGCATGCTGAGGCAGATCTGGTTCTCTCTGCCTGCACTGGGCTGTTGTGGTTTAGTTTTTGAGGTTTTTTTCCTTCATTGTTTGATACTGTTTTTATAGGAGTGTGAACATGGTTTCTAGCCTCTTTGTGGTTGTGGCTCTGTTCTGTACTTCTTTTTATCTCTTCTTTCTCTTTTTCCTTCCAGTCTTCTATACCAGTTTCCCAAAGTTAGCAAGATTCCCCTTTGTCCTCTAATCTTATTTCTAATGTCTTCTTTGTCTTCTCCTTATCTATTTTTTTCTTAATCCATTTTAAATTTTAATGACAGAGAAAAATTGACATATCACCTTTAACCATATGAACTAGGTTTGTGATTATAGAACAAAATCTAAAACAAACAAGAAAATTGTATACAGTAAATAAGCCCTCAAAATGGTGGTTTTTACCTCAGGGGAGAAAATTTAAAAGGGAATTTGAAGGAAAATAGAGAAACAGATGAAGAGGAAGAGATTTGGAGTGGGGGAAGGACAAAGGAAGATTACACAAACTGATGAAGAACACAGAAGAGAAAGAAAGAAGGAAAAAATAAAACAAGAACAGAACAACAGTAAAACTAGAAACCATGTTCATACTCATATAAAAACCAAGAGAAAACAACAAGAAAAAAGAAAATAAAACAAAATCAAGAAAAGAAAGAAAAAGAAGAAGAAAATAATACAAAAATATTCACTTCAAGGCATGTCTCTGCTCTTACTATAGATAATATGTGCAGACCAAGTCCAGATCCCTGTTGATTTCTTCCAGCAAGCCCTCCTAACTTTATTGTAGGGTACTGGTTAATCCCAGCAAGCCTGCATCTTTAGTTCCACTGAAGTGCAGGTTGATTGCTGGGTGTGAGGCTGGAACCTAATTTGTTTAGTCTGTAACATTCTGTGTGCCTCTTGCAGAGCTTGAACTGGGCAGCCTCACCTTGACACTGGGAGCTGCTGGATGGAGCTGGCCCCAGCTGCTCTGAGATCTGAGCGCAGTTGGCCCCCTTTCCAATTTGGCTACTGGCCAGTCACCCTCTTCTGGGGGATGTCAGCACCCAAATAACTCACCTGCCACTGCAGTTCTCTATATCCACTGCTCTATTCCACTACTGAATTTATCAGTGGAGGTCTCTGAGGTTGCCAATGGTTACACTGTGTCTGCAGGTTTGAGCTGCCCCTCCTACACAATGAGTCAGGACTCCAAGAGAAAGCCCTGCTGGCTACTTCCTTCTTCTTTGTCTCTCTCTTTTTGCTCTCCCTTGGGCTTCAGTTCTCACTTCAGATCCTTCCTGGGTCCCAGTGACCCCCCTCTTTACCTCTTCTGCTCCTCACATTTCTATATTCCAGAGCCTAGACACCAAATCTCAGAGAGGCTCTTTCTCTGCTGCTCACCACTCCACCATCTTCCCAGAAGTCACTGATAAAGTCCTATTTTAAGCATGAATAGACAATTGAACTTTCAAATAACTCTTACAATTGTTTTCTTAAAGGGATAAGTCTGACTTATAAGTCAGACTAACTTTCTTTGTCCTCAATGTCTGAAAACATTTCTCTAGACTCACATCTGATTGATAGTCTAGCTAGACGCTCAATTCTAATGTTCAGGTTTAGGACTTTGAAGGTATTGTCCTCTGGACATCTATTATCCAACACTATGAGTAAAATCATCTGATATCCACCTTATTTTCATTCTTTTATAAGAAATTTTTATTTTTCTTTCTAGAAGACTTCAGGATTGTCTCTATATCCTTGTTAATCTGAAATTGCATGAAGATATGCATAGTACACTAAATGTGTTTCCTCCAAATTCATAGACAGATATTCTCTCTGTGTGTGATGTTATTGGACATGGGGCTTTGAGAGGCACTTGTGCTATGGGAATGGAGACCTTATGATAGGATTCATTCTCTTAAAGAAACACAAGAAATCTTACTTTCTCTCAGCTTCTCTCTCTCTCTCTCTCTCTCTCTCTCTCTCTCTCTCTCTTTCTCTCTGCCTTCTGCCATATGCAACAAGGAGAAGTCAATCCTCAATAAAAAGGAGCAGGGACTTCACCAAGAATCTCACCATACTGGCACTGTGATCTCAGACTTCCAGCCTCCAGCCCATGGGAAATAAATCTCTGTCATGTAAGTCACCTCTTCTGTGGTACTCTGTTATAGTAGCCTGAGATGACTAACACAAAAATTATTTTGGATCTGAAATCATCCTATTGATCTTTCTACCTGTGATTAGGATAAGCTTCCTCATCAGTGTTATTACAATATCCTTCCCTTTTCAGAAAAAGCAATCTTCAGATACTAATTGTTGAGACTGTTTTCTTACTCTCTGCTTCAACTCTACCATTTCTATTTTAAGTAACTACTTGAGAGACAACATGTCACATCAGAAAGAGAACCAATTTTTTGAGTTATGGAAACCACCACTATACTCCTCCCCTTATCCACAAATTGAGTGTTTTTGGCTCTCTGATCCTGTAGGAACCCTCCCTGGGTTTCTTAAGTTCTCCTAGCTATCTGTCTAGGGGTATAGTAGGGAGGGAAGGCAAAACTCCCAATGTTTCTGCTTCCTTCTATTTGCCAGCTCCAGCATCAAGAGTAAGGCCTCATTTAGGACTGACAAGAAAGCAAAACAGTGTGTTGATGTCCACATGCACTCAAGTGTCCAATGAATTAACCTCTGTCTCAGTCAGTTCCTCACTGTGTGATCTTGGAGAAAAGGAACTCAACCTACCAGTCTCTATTTTATTATTTCCGAGTTGGAGATGGCCAACTCTTCTTCTTATGGATGTTGTGAAGCATACATTAAATAAGAATTTGTATCTACCACAAATTATGAGAGTTACAGGGTGTAACACAATAGTAAGAGTAGAGGAACATGTATAAAATGATAGGAATTCAGGCCACCACTGGTGGGAGGACAACCAGATCCAAGCCTTTCCCCATGAGTCAGCACCATTCACAGACTGTAGGGGGAGAGAACAAAGATCCACCAAGAAGCAAGCCCTTCCCTGTAAACCAGCACCATGCACAGGCCACCGCCAGTGGGAGAACAGCCAGATCCCAGCCCTAGCAAGCAAGATGAGCCAATCCCTTCCCCTCTAATGGACTGGAGAACCACAGGCTGCGATGATAACTATTGAGGTGAAATGCAGTTTGATGCTAGCGGTGTTTTGGTGCAGGTCTAGGGCCAGTGGTCTGATCATCTATTCAGAGGATAGCAGTACATAGTGTGGCATCTAGAAGGATCCCCTTCTGAAGGTAGTAGCCATTGTTAATTTCCTATTATCTTGTTTTGGAGTCCTGGATCATTTCATTGTTCCAGGGTTGGGTTGGGTTTTATTCTATTTTGTTTTGTTTGATTTTGTTATATCCAATGGCATAGGAAGCTATTTTAAAGATAGCAAGATATATTATGGTAGCCATTTTGGATTTACTGTTGTCTTGTTGTGAAGTCCTTTTTTACATTAATCATTTTATTTTTATTGGTTCTATTCTGTTCTGTTTCATTTTACTTTTACTAAGTCTGAAGATATCTGCAGCTATTTTAAAGACAAGAGACATTATGGTAACTATTGTTGATTTCATATTGTTTTGAAGTCCTATATCACTTACACTGGTTTGTTTTGGATGGATTTATTCTGTTTTATTTTCCTTGATTTTACTCTCTTTAAAATAAAAAAAAAATGATAGGAGCTATGGTTGTGTGTGTGCGCTAAATATTATAGAATATCCATTTTCCACAGGAAAGGACATATAAAAGGAAACTATGGAGATGGCCTAAATGAGTGAAAGCTTAAATATGGCATTTTGAAGTGGAGGAATTAACTGGATTAGTTTTCAAAAACATAAATAAAGATTGCAAAGTTCCGAAACAGCTGAACCATGTACAGGGTAAGAAGCAGAAACTGTCTGGGCCAATAAGAGCAGATGATGTCTTGAAGGGTATGTGGACTCCTGCTGGGATTAAAAACTAAGTGAAAGAAGAAGTAAGCGAGAAAAGCATTGGGAAGAAAGTGACCCAAGAGGGTAATAAAGACTGCTATGCTGAGCACAGCTACATCAGGAAACTTAGCACTTTTGTATGTGAGTATTCATGAGTATGTAGAAGCTTTAAAAATTATTTAAAGGAACATTTTAAGTTTATATACAAAATAATACAGAATAATTCATCCCATGTATTCACTTAGTTTCAGAAACTGTCAATTCATGTCCAGGGTCAAGAATCAGCCAATACTCAATACTCAGTGCTGATTTTGGGACTGGTTTCTTTTACTTAGCTTAATGTTTGTAAGATTCACCATGTTGTAGCATCTATCAGTATTTTATTCCTTTATAATTAGTGAATAGTACTCATATATATTATTATTGTGTGTTAGTTCATTCACTAGTTGATGAGTATTTACAGTGTGTCCAGTTTTAAGCTATTAGAATTAATGCTGATATGTATATTTATGTGCAACTTTTTTGTGTGGATATGTTTTCATTTCTCTTGGGTGGATTCGCTGGATATGCTCATGTTTAACTTTTTAACAAGTTGTCAAGGTGCTTTCAGTGTGTCTTTGCTATTTTATATCTCACCAGCCACATGGGAGGTGCTGTGCTTTAGAACTATAGTATCTCCTTAAATTCTCATGTGCCCAGAGGGGAGGATTTTAGAAGGTCATTAGCCCATGGAGGCCCTATGAGTGAGCCTGAGCAGAAGAAGCAGGTCACTGGCAGAGTGACCTGCAAGAGTGTATTTCCCTCCCTGACTCCTTTCTCTGCTTCCTAGTTGTCAGGACATAATCAGCTTCCTCTTCCCAGGACCTTCCACCATACTGTTCCTGTTTTGGAGCTGGCCAACCATACAAGGACTGAGACTCTTGAAATCTTGAGTCAAATTTTGCCTCTCCTCTTTCAGTTGTTGGTGTCAGGTATTGTGGCTTGACAACTAGAAAATGACTAAGATATAAGGAAGGTTCCAGTTTTTCTATGTATTTGATATTATCTCTTTCTTACCATAGCCATCCTAGTGGCTGTGAAGTGGTATCTCAGTGTGGTTTTAATTTCCATGTCTTTAATGATTAATGATGTTAAACATTTTTCATATGCTCATTAGCTATTTGTATGTCTTCTTTGATGACATATCTGTTCAAGAATTTTGGCCATTTGTTAATTGACTTGTTTGTCTTTTCTTTATTGAGTTGTAAGAGTTCCCTGTGTATCCTTCATACAAGTTTTTATCATATATAACTTTAAATATATTCTCTCAGTCTGTGGCTTGCCTTTTCATTTTATTTATAGTGGTTTTCAAAATACAAAGCTTTTAAATGTAATAAATATTAATTTTCACAATTTCCTCTTTCGGTCATGTTTTTAGTGCTATATCTGGGAGGTTTTGTCTAAAGTAATATCATAAAGATTTCCTCCTGTATTTCTTTTAAAAGCTTTTTTTCTTTCCTTTAGTGCTGGAGATTGAACCTAGAGTCCTACGTTGTTTGGTTACTTTTCTCTCATTGCTGAGACAAAATACCTGACACCCAAAGCTATGGAAGGAAAAGTTTATTTAACTCACTGTTTGTGGAAGCCTCAGTCTATAATCAGCTGGCTCCAAAGCAGGGTGGCTCATAGCAAAAGGCAACACTTCATGGTGGCAGAAAACAGCAAAAACAACAAGAGTAAAAGGGAGGAGTGCAGAGAGAGGACTCTTTCTGTTCTTTATATTGTATGTAAGCTACCCATGCTAGCACCCACACCTGTAATCCAAAAATCAATAACAAATTCTAGGAGCCTGCTCACAAGACTACGTGAAGCTTTGGGAGACATCTAAAAACAAACCATAACATATATGTACTAGGGAAATATTCTACCACTGAGCTACACTCTGAGTCCTCTTTTTAAAGTTTTGTGTTTTTAACCTTCTCATTTTTATGAGGTCTCATGACCTCATAAGGGTCTCATGACCCTTTTATGTGCAGTGGAGATAAGAATCTAAAATTCATTTTTTGTTGACATATAGACAAATACTGGTACTATTTGCTGAAAAGAAATTCCACAGAGATGTTTTTACACCTGCTAAAAACTCAAGTGACAAAGAATGCCATAATAGTAAATGTTTATTTCTGAACTCAGTTCTATTCCACTGATCTGTTTGTCTGTCTTTGTGTGAATGCCATATGGTCTTAATAACTTTATAGTAATTTTTGATATTGTGCAATCAACTTTTTTCATTTTTATTTCATGAAAAAGTAGAACAAATTTCCTAACCAAATAATAAGAAAGTAAAATACCTACTACACTATGTATTGTTTTCTTAAAAGTACTTACTCAGTACAAGATTGAATAAACCGAACAAGCCAGGCAAGGTGGCGTGTCCCTGTAATCCCAGCACTTAGGGGACTGAGGCAGGAGGATTGTTGTAAGTTTGAGACCAGCCTGGTTTACAAACTGAGTTCAAGGCCAATCTAAACTGTATAGTGAGATCCTGTCTCAAAAAACACAAAACAAAACAAAATGAAACAAAACAATCTGAATAAAGCAGAAAGTTTCTTAACAGAAAGAAAGAAAGAAAGAAAGAAAGAAAGAAAGAAAGAAAGAAAGAAGCAGACAATAACAAATATTTCTTTTTGGTGAACTAAGGTAAACTAGTAGTACGCATGGAACCAATTAGCATGCATATTGAAGTATTTTAAAAACAATGAAATGTGTAGTTTGGGGAAGTATGAACTTTTCCTTATTTCTTTTTATTTCTCTTGTATTTTATTCTTTATTTGTGTTTCTCATATAAGAGAAGCCATGTGATATTTAAGTGTGTATTTCTGACTTATTTTACTTAACATTATTTTCTCAAGTTGCATCTATTCATATAGAATGCCATAAATTTATCTTTATTTTTGGCTGAATAATACTCCATTGTTGTAAATAATACCACATTTTCCTCATCCAGTCATCTGTTGATGGACATGTACTTTACTTCCAAGTTTTAGCTGTTATAAATTGGGCTGTTATAAACATGGATATGCATATGTCTCTGAAATGACACGATTTTAACTACTTTGGGAATCTTCCTGGTTTATGCTTTATACTCTGAGTAACTACTTTGAAAATAATGATACTCAGTGTAGTAACTATTATAATTCTTACTATTTGATTATAAAATTCTGTTTTATTTTTTCATAAAGTAAAAAATAAAGAGATAATATAACTAAAGATTTTTTCAATGAACTAAGATAAATGAATAGTATAGTGAAACAAATTAGCATATATTTTGAAATATTTTTAAAACAATGGAATGTGAAATTTGGGGGAAAATTTGAGTTTCTTGCTAATTTCTTTAACATTGTTTTCCTTTGTTAAAAATTCTGTGAGAAAGTGCTCATTTACATTCTCATTTCAACTTTTAAAATTGATGATCAAATCACAATACAGTCAGCCAGTTGCAATGTTCTACATTTATAATCCCAGCACTTGGGAGGCTGTGGCTGGAGGTTCATGAGTTCAAGGTCAGCCTGGGCAAGATAGTGAGACTCTTTCCAAAACACACACACACACACACCCCACAGTGCAGTCAAGTTTCAGCATGGGTTAATTTTTCCAGCATAGAGGTATTTATTCTTCATTCACTGGGTCTCTAGTGGGCACTTCTGCTGTGGCAAGCACTGTATTCAGCATGATTGAGTTAGTCTGTGACCTCATGCATGGTCTCAGGCAGAAATGTACAGGTCCACAAATAAAGCCAGGCTCTGTTAAGTCACAGGAATCACATACAAGATGCTTGAGCACAGAGTAGCTCACTTTGCTGGATGAGTCCCAGAAGATTCTAGGGGGCAACAACTGAGAGATACACTGAAAATACGTAGTTTAACCCTAGATGAACTGCAGAATCTTATTCAGGGAGGCAAGAGCTTGGGGAAAGGCAACAGGGAATGAGAACAGATCCAAGAGGGGTGATTCTAGAGGAGAGGTAAATGCTGAAAAAGAGATTAAAAATGTAGGGCATGTGCTTTAGGCTTGGGAGCCTCAGGTCCAGAACCCGGATCTACACAGGGAGCAGAGGCCTAAGGAGGTACTGAGGGAGGCTGGCCACATTCCTGCTCTGAGCAATGGACACACAGTCTTTATCTCTAACCTTGTTCACACCTCCCAAAGAACATTCTCCTGTGACTGGGAAGGCACAAGAAAAGAGAGTAAGCAGCCCACACAATTCTATTGCTCATCCTGGGAAAATGACTAGAAGATACCCTACCAATGTGAGTCACTGGGATCATCTTTCAACATAGATGACAAAACATTTTTATGATTTTTCTTCAGCCTGTACCTGGTCTGAAGGTGAGTGCTGGTAGCTCTCCTGCTTGACCGCAAGATATCTCTGCAACACCCTGGCAACATCTAGGACTGTTCTCTTTTTCCTTTTCAGTGTCTCCTGGACATTTTCAAAACTTGTTTTTGACTCTTAATGCTTTTCTAACAACCACTGCTATGAGTCAAAATAGTCAAATACATGTGATCTCTTGTTTTTGACACATTCAGTCTCAGCTATCTAATACAGAAACAGTTTTGTATATGAACTCTGGAGACAGCCTCTGCTTAGAATGAGCCAAAAGGTTCTGTTTATGTTTCTGCAGTGGTGGCTTTTAGAACAGGACCAGTGTCTTGTCCATAATCCCATCACTGGGCTTCTGTCTGGTAAGTAATGATCCGAGCACTGGAGATCACTGCTTTTCCCCCTAGCCTTCCAGGAGTTTCACAGCATAGCACAGGTTCAACTTTGCTAAGAAAGGCACTGACATCCAGGTACCTCTGGATATGTAAAGGCAATGCAGGACCTCAGCAAAGCATATAAGGAAAGGAGTTAGGGTAGTGCCAGGGGAAGCCTTCCTCAACTTTTGCACTTCTAACTATCTTAAAGATTTTAAGGTGAAGTTAAAACTAATTTTTTTAAAAACCTTTTTGAGTGTTAAGAGATAGGCCACCTATAATCTCAGTACTGAAGAGCCTGAAAAATGTAGGAAGACCACAAGTTTAAATCCTGCTTGGGCAACTTAGTGAGAGCCTGTCTCAAAATGAAAAGGGTTGGGGATGTAGCTCAAGGGTAAAGTGCCCCTGGGTTTCATCCCCAGTACCAAGCAAAAACAAAAATTAGTAAGTTATGATACATACAATCAATTGGCCAACACATAGCCATTCACACCTCTGCCTCCCTTGAATCATTTCCTGTTAGAGGAACTGGCAGTGAGATCTTCATTTACCAGCTTCCTGTGGAATAGAGGCAGTCATATAACCAAGTTCTGGTCAATAAAATATAATGGGACAGAATCTTCTGGAAAAATTCCTTTACAGATGAAAGAAGGGAAGTATTTGAGGAAATGTTCTTTGTTGTTGTTGATGTTAGCTGTTGCCCCTCATCCACTGCTTTCGATTTTAATGTCAGGAGTTGCAATAGCCATTCTGCATTCATGAACCCTGAAGCACAGAGATGAAGAACCAACATACAAAGGTGGCAGAAAAATAAATGTAGAAAAAGCCCAGCCCCTTGATGCTCTAAACTGATTCCCCCAGACTTCTCTACAGGTGAAACAAGAAGACGCCTTCATTGTTTAGGTCATTTAACCATGAGAGGGGCAACTCTTCTGCTGCCTTATGAAACCAATAACTCGAGACAGATTGATTGGTAAAGAAAGAGCTTTATTGTCAACAAGTCCACAAGTTGGAAGATAGAGGACTTCTACTTTAAAATCCTTTTTGCCAAGGATCACACGTATAAAAACTTATGTGGGGCATCTCATTTTGGCCATAGCCAGTGGAATTGTCATCGGTTCTGTTGGTGTAGTTTCAATGCTATCCACGGGTCATGAAACATTGCCGTAAACCCAATTGACATTGTTCTTTGATGTTTCTCTTATTCTTCTTTCAGGTGATGCTGACTTGACCAGCTAATTATTTAGGGAGTAGTGCAAAACAGAAATAGTGGGAAACAGTGCTAGATAGCAAGTAAACTGATTCATCAGCTTCAACCATGGCTAATAGAGTTTTTAGTTGCCTGTAGGCAAATATATCCTAGATGGTATAGACCTTACTTATTTTTCTCCCCTAACCTCTGTACCTTGTCTTTACTTGTATAAAAATATACAGAACTATTCTAGCCCTTGCCCAGAAAATCAAATGGCTACACTTCAAGTAAAATACGCTAGCAATATATAATTGAATAGATGACAACAAAGCAATTGTAGTAAGATAAAAGGGAAAATGGCTTAGGCCCCTCTGTGATAAATAGCCTCTGTCTGATGGCTTTGTCAGGATAGAAAAGACCAGTATTTGGTTGTACTCTCCTAAATAATGAATGGGTTGTTTATTATTGCTGACCTTAAATATATACTTTCTCCAGAGCCAAAAATCAGTATTTCTAGAAGAAAGGAACGGGAAAGAGGAGAAAGAAGCCTGGGATTTAGCTCAGTGGCATAAGCGCCTGCCTGGTAAGCATGAGGTCATGAGTTCAATCCCTGGTACCAAAAAAAGTTAAAAAAAAAAAAAAAAGGAAAAGAGAAAGAAAGGAAGGGAAAAAAGAAGAAAAAGAGGAAGGAGGAAAGAAGGGCCCAGCAAGATAATAGTTTCATTACCAAATTGAAGATTTGAGGAAAAACAAGGCAATAGTAGAGTTGGAAAGCATGAAACAAAACCAGAATTAGAATCAGAACTCAGAGGGCAAAATGTGGCCTGTGGCATGCTTGACAGGCTTGCCAACAGCCACTTGAAGGGGCAGCAGAGTTGTCTGAAGTGAAGGGGTTTTGTTTTGTTTTGCTCTTTATTTTTCTTTGCAGATTCCTGTGAGCCTGTACAAGCCATGTGGAGCCCAGGAGGAGAAATAAGCAAATTCACCCTTCCTGTGAGTCAGAGGAAGCCATGCTGGGCCTGGAGACAAGAACACTGCTGCCCCACCTCCATCCTGGCTGATTCAGAGGACAAGCTGAGCTGATAGCAACTGAGGTACAAAAACAGCTTAATGCTTATACTTCTGATTGACTTTGCAGGCCTAAGGCCAATAGTCTGAGCATCTATGAAGAGGATAACAATTTGCAATATAGCAAATATGAGAAACTTCTTTCTGTCTTGTTTTTGACATCCAATACTGTTCTCACAGTTTTATTTTGTTTCATTTTATTGTTTTTTTTTATGCAACCTTCAGTTTTCATTGGTTTTACTCTGTTCCATTTTGTTTGATTTTACTATGTCTGGTGGTATAGTTAGCAATTTTAAAGACAACAAGGTATTATGGTAGCCATTGTTGATTTCCTATTATCCTATTTCGAAGTTCTGTATCACTTTCAGTTTTGTTTTGATTGGCTTTATTCTATTAATTTTATTTAGTTTTATGTTCTTTAAAAAATACATTTAAAAATTTTTTATCTTTATAGTGCTAGGAATCTAGCCCATAGCCTCTCACAAGCATTGTACCCCAGAGCTATTCCCCAAGGCTTGGAGTAGAATTTGTCTGGAGGTAGAAGATAAAACAGTGTCTTCAAAACTCATTCACAAACATCTTGCTTTGTTGATTTTTTTTTCTTTTGCTTTGAAGAAGAGTACCGCTCTAGCCTATTTGGGCTTGAGAAAGACAGAACCTGTAAAAACAAACATAGTACCCCCAAAAGCCAGGCAAACAAAAGCCAAGCCTGGGAAAGAGTGATATTTACAGCAAAGCAGAATGCCTGGGGCATGCAGGCAAGGCATAGTGCCCCCCAACTCCAGACTTTGCCAGTGGATCTCTTCCGGTCTTGCATGGAACAGGGTGGTGAGTAATTGTGCAGAATCATGAGTGGCAAAGCAGTAGCTGAGTGGCAAACAATTGTGCTAATGATTCAGAGGCAAGGACAAGAAAATGAAGTGCATTAAATGGCAAGGGCTTTGTAGGTTGTGGGTGGAGGGCACCCCATATCCTCCATCACTGTCCAGATATTGAAAACTGATGAATGCTCACGTTCATGTGAAATGCCTTGTCTGTTCAGTGTGTAATCTAAGGAGATGGACAGTTAGTTGGAGCATCTTGTTTTGTTTTGGGTTTTTAGGGGGGCATCTTGTATTGTTTGTTAGGGCTGCCATAA
>PVJX010007018.1:0-73611 GCA_004027295.1 Dolichotis patagonum
AAAAAAAAATCCCCTTGGGCTTAAAAGGCTACATTTAAACATCGACTTTAAACAATTTACGAGTTCAATCCCTGGTACCAAAAAAAAAATCTATATTCACATGTACACAGATGAAACCATAATATAGGTTCAATACTATATAGTACTAATGCATTCCTCCAAAATATGTTCTTCAAATTATTTTTTCTAGTGATTCAAAATACAGACTCACACTCACATACGTAAAATACTTTCCAGTCACTGGAATTTCCTCACCTGTAGTTTGTGTAGAAAAAAAATTTTGATCAACTAATATTTCTCAGTGCAATTGCCATACTCATGCATTACAGCCCAAAGATTTTAACCTAAAAATCAATGGAAGTTCCAAGTACTGAGTTACAAAAAGATGTTACCTGGTGAGAAGCCCGGAGAAGACTTATTTATGAAAATGGAGGGACCAGAGCGGCTGCTCTACCCTAGCACATTGACTCTCACTGACTCGCCTGGCGAAGCCCCTCGCCTGGGCTCTCCTGGACACTGGCTGCCAGGTAGATACAGCCGGTGGAGGAGACAGAAGGGGCAGCTGAGGCATCTCAGCCTGCTCCTTGTCAGCTTGAGTCTGTTTCTACGTCTTTCTGCATCACAGCTTGAGCCAGCCACCGCGCGTGGCCCTAGTTGTACAGGACTACAAAATGCTATTTTCTCCCCTTGCTGGTTTTGCTGTTTCCTGTTTTGTTTTGTTTTGTTTTGTTTTGTTGTCCTTTGGATGACAAGTTTCCCCTCATTTCTGTGTGGATACCTTGATAGCACTAATCATGCATACACATCTGAAAGTAATTACTCCATTAGGGTCCCTTAATTTGAGAGCCATCTGGGGTGCAGTCCACCTCCTGATCCTACCGTGATTAAAACAGCAATGAACAGCAGATGTGGTGTGGTACTTACGCTGCTCTTTTAAGTACCGTAAGATAAGGTCATCACCAAATCTACCATACTGATTAGAACATCTCACGACTCTGCTTAAAACTAACGTTAAAGAAAGTGTCGAACAAGGCATTTTTTTTTTCTCTGCTGTACCTGTCTCTCCACTTTTAGCTTCACTTTCTGGCCCAAAACTTATGGAAGACAAAGGGAAACTTTACAATCTAACTAACTCACCCCAATCTACAGAAGAAGAGGGTAGGGTTCTACCTAGACAGAGAATAGTGTGTACACGTGATACCTTCATGCCAAACATCTTTAGAATCCGGGTCCAGCACTTAGGAAAGGAGCTCTGTAATATTAAAAACCGCTTACATTTTTATAACACTATAGTTTCCAAAAACACTTTTCTAACCTTCATGTTATTTGACTTAAATAGTGTATAATTAGGAAGTCAAACTATAATATTCTGAATGGAAAAGGCAAATCTAGGAAGATAAAGCGAACACTGAATAGCACTATATTGTTAAAAAATAAGTAATGTTTAGAGAGTGGGTATATATACAGGGCAATCTCATCTAAAGCACTTGTCCCACTTCTTTTTTTTTAAACTATAAAGCAATTTTCTTTTAATCAAAATCTATTTTTCCACTGACTTATTTAACAAACCAGAATGTATCCCCCCACAGGAAATGTTTTAGCCCTAAATCTAAATAAAAATTACACTTAACAAAGTAACAAACCCTTCTAAAGTCAATTAGCTAATAGAAAGCTATGGTTTTCTGACAAAACAATAATCACACTCAGGATGATTCACAAAATACAAATAAAATCACTACCATAATATTCTCTTAAGGATAGATCCACATATAAGCAAAATCATCTGGAAAGGCTTCCCTACAAGATGGACACACACACACACACACACACACATTCCTATTTAAATCCAGTTGTGCTTATTGTGAGGAACAATTTGAAGGACCTGAGCAAGATCCAATTCTTTTTTGCAAAGCTGTCTAGCATCTCATTCTAGCATGTCTAGCATGACGTAATGCTTTGTGTTAAATCCATCCTTCTCTCGAAGTCTTCTTTCAAACTAGAAAAATCCTTCAAAAGGATACTTTGTTACACTTTAGTAGCCATGTTCTCCAAATTGTAATCTTTGGGCTATCCATATTAGAATCACTAGGATGTTTGTAAGAAAAATGCAAATTCTAACCTTCACCCCGGACCTTCTGAATCAGCATCTTAAGAATTGGTCTGGAAGTCCAAAATCTTAACAAGCTCCCAGGAGCATGTTAACATTTGAAAACCACTACTCAGTGTAAATAAGGTCATCAAACTCTTTCCCTCCTTCTGTCCCACAGAGGGTCAGGGTGTTATCCTGTCTTTTGTATGTTCTGGGTTCTGAGTATATACACATTGTTTATGCTTCGAAATGATAAAGCCTTTTGAGGTTGCAATCAAAATATCCTCCACCTGCAAGGACTTTATAGTTTATAAAGTATATTTTATTCCCTCTATTTTCATATTTATAGCAATGTTGGAAGGATTGTTTTATATCAATTCCCTATATTAAAAAGTGGATTTCCTGAGAAATTAAATCTTTCTCAAAGTTATACAGAACTGAGATTCAAAACACCAGATTTACTAATGCTAATTCCTATGTTTTGAATTTGCTTGACTTACACAAAAAGTTAAATAGCCCTTAAGACAATGTGACTTAGACTGAACTCTCAAGTAATTACAAGATGAAAACACAGAATGAGATTTGAAATTTCTTATGTTGGACATTTACAATTCAAAGTAAATTATACTGACTCTCCATAGCTCAGTCGGTAATACCACAAAAACCCTTAACTCTAATCAAAGGCCAACAGTACAGTGGTTGTTCTCAGTCATTTGATTTTATAGCAAATGTAAGGATCTTTTCTCAGTCTAATGTGGGATTTTATATATTCCATGGGCAGAGCAGTGAAGCAGGGTATGCTTTGGCTCGGTAATATAATCCTCTCAATCTAATTTTTATTAAGCAACATTTTGAACATGAACAAGGCAGAGAGAATAGTACAACAGTCCCACATGTAGCTACCACCCAGATTCAGGGATTATTAAAATTATACCATTCTTGGAAGGAAAAAAAGCAGTTTTTAGAAACACTCTAAATCATATAACAATATGAAAATTCAGAATTACCACTGAAAACCTCAAAATACTTTCTAAATAAATAATCAAGTATGCATATTAACATAAATTTACATATACACATATTTTTAAGGGAAATGAATTGTTTCCCTCATGAGGACGCATACAAAATGCCTGCTTATAGTTCAAAAAGTGTGCATTTTCACAATCTGTTTGATGGCAGGCACTAATGGTCAGAAAAAATGAAATTTAGTCCTTACAGTCTGTGCTGTCTTTAAGCACAATGCATGCCATTTACTTGGGAGCTATATACCAGATGTGATTTTAAAAGGAAGGGGCCAGTTATAAAGCACTGGGGCAGCCATGCAGATGTCCCTGTTTTTAATGTGTTACTATGTGGGTCCAATTTATCTCACTGCGAGTGATCTAGGACTTCATGAAACAGTTCCAGATTATAGATCACCAATACTATTTTTAAAGGCCTTATGTTATAAAGAGGCATTCTTAAACCTGGCCATCTGCACACAAAGGGTAGGGTGCTAGACACATTTGAAGACTGATAATAAAAGGAAAAAAATGAGGCGGGAAAGTGGAGGGACTCCACACTAGGATGCAGAGTACAAAGGTATTTCTAGACAGGGCTTAGGTCTCCATCTCTAGGCTCTCCTGTGTTTGGTAGCTCATTGCACCAGAAACCTGAAATGACTTCATGAGTATGAGGATAAAAAAAGTATTTTTGTTCCCAGAGCTCTACCTTCCTACGGGTCCAGTCGCTATCCCATATCAAAGGCTTGCTTTGTGCCAGGCTCTCAACGAAAGCTTTTCTGTGTAAAAATTCTCTCCCTTCTCTTACAGAATCCTTTTCCCCAGTATTGTTAGTGAGTTTCAGGCCTGAGGAAACTGAGAGTTAGGCATAATTACCAACTTTAAAACAAGTAAAACATCACTGACCCAGGACCTGCACTGGGTTCTTTCTGATTCCAAAGACTTTTCTGAAACTTTCATAAACAGCAGGAGGGTCATTAATAAAACCCTTTTTTTCAGAACAAACTGGAGATATGTATCCCCTTGCTTGATTCAGCAACTCTTTTCTAGAAATTTTTTTCAATGGGAAAAATAATAGAACAGAGTTCCTGAGTAGCATATACAAGCAGACCCATTGCAGTGTTGTTTGAAATATATAACACGTATGTACTGATGGTTACCATTTATATACATATATACATATATATAAATGGTAACCATCAGAGTCCTGTAGGATCAAATAAATGTTGACAAGTTCACATACTGAAATAGTATTCACTTACTTAAAGATAAAGAAAAGTAATATTGATATATATCCTGTATTTATTTTGGGGCGAAGGAAGAAAATTTTAGATAGCAAAATTATAATGTGTATTATATTGTGTGTATGTGTGTGTGTGTGTACTGAAACATCTGGAAAAACACACCAAATTCAACAGTTTCTTTCAATTAATTTGTAAACTGAATTTCAGATAAAAAGGATAAAATTTGTGCATTTGAAGCATCAAGTTCCCACTCTTTTTTTCCTCTAAAGTCAAGCCTCTGGTCTAACACTGCTCAGCTTCTGAAAGTGTATCAAGGGCTGTTTTGGATGAGATGAATGACTTCTCTTTATTCAGGTGTCACCCAATTTGCAAAGCTTCCCCAATAGCTGAAGCATCACTTGACTCTGTGATCCTCAAAAGGAGGAACCACACTCCCTTTATATAGCTCATGGCATATGTTTAATAAACAGTTGATTTAAAAATGAGTGAATGAAAGAAGGAATGGATGGTTGGTGAATAAGGTTTAACTTTAAAAAACTGGTGGCATGTTCAAAACCCAACCACCAAACCACAGTAGACCATTAAAAATACTCAAAGCCTGAACTAAAGGTGTTGCAGCGGAGAAAGATCCCTGGGTCACAAAAAGAATGTGGGCTTTGAGGTTAGATAATGCGCGCAATCTTAGATCAACCACTTGGAAGGTCTGTGGGAAAAGCTCTTCATCTCTGGGTCTTACAGTTTTCCATCTATAAAATGAGTAGAATAATACTGGAGTTTTAGGTTTGCTGTGGGGACAAAATTACATAAAAAATATGCAAAGTACCTGGCCCATAGGAGGCAAATCTTGTTAGCGTATTTATTGTGCAGTATCTTAAGTGAAGAGTTTTCTGCTGGTTTCTGGTTACACAAGAGCAAACCCTCCAAATGGTCAGATGGATCCCTTCTATGCTCTGTCTTGTGGAGCATCTATCCGGCCAGTTTGGTTCTTGGACAAGGAAGAATGACACAAATACAGTGTCTCTCAGATCTGAAGCTGAAGTCTTTGATGGTCTCTGGAGCCTTGGCTCTGAGTAATCAAACACATTATCTAATTTAAAAAAACAGGAATGGTAAGCAAAAGAAATGAAGATATTAGGGACTCTGCTAGTGGAAATGGATTCTGGAAGAAACTTTCTTGGAAGAAGGAAGAGAAATTGACATCAATGTGTACAGTATGCATGAATTACTCCTTGATTCTGCAATTGATTTGAGTCTAATAATTTATCCTATACAACACCTGCAAAAATGGATAATTCTACAATGAAGAGTGTGAAGCTTGTCAAAGTGAAAAAGCAACAATAATCCAAATCCGTGGGGAAATGGAAAAACAAGGATTCATCTCTCCAGCATTATACATGATAGTTGTTAAAATGAAATGTATCTATATATCCACAGTAAAAGTGTTCAAGAGGAATGAATACATAAAAAAGAAGTGGCAGAAGTATACTATGAGCACAATTTTGCAAAACATTGTAGAAGTAATAATGTTTATATGTGCATAGAAAGCTCTGTGAAAATACATTCAAAATTTTTTCATCTTAGAATGGTATGTAAGGAGTTTATTTTTTACTATATGTGGTACTCTATCTTTTAAATATTATAAATGAGCATATATTATTTTGGTAATTACAAAAATATTTATTCTTTAAATCTAAGCTACTCATGGAAACAGGGTAAAATGTGGGTCAGAATATGACTTTGCTGAAATATTAAACTATCTTTTTTGATGATTCCAGTCTTGACAGCCATTGACCTTCAGCCAGAGAACTGACCATACCCTCCAATTCTGTTAGCTAAGCTGATGGGTCTGACTGATGGTACATGGGATAGGAGAATATCTAGAATGGTCTTTCTTTTCTTTCTTCAAAATGAACAAAAGCCTAATATACAACCTGGCTGTGAAATATGTAATTGGAAGAAGTATTACCCCTTGGTTAGAGAAGTGACCTGCAATGGGCAATAATTCCTGTAGATTGAACATTTTGTTACAATTGTCCCCAGAAACTTAAAGAGGTTATTTCCTTGATCTGCAGGGCATTCATTTTCTACTATAAGCATCCCGCAGTGTAATGTATATACCCTATATTGAGAAGATTAATAGCACTTCTCTAGTGCTTTTTCCTCTGAACTTCTTGTTGTGCGTGGAAATGATTTGATCTGAATCACTTGAGTCCCATCATTCAAGCATCCCTAGCTCTTTCCTCTTATTTCCACCACTATTGCATTCTTTTCTTTTTAAAGTCACCCCTACACACTTATAATTGAAAACTACAGATTAAAAATACTTCTCATCTACCACAGTGGTAAAGACTGAGAAAAGGAACAAAATCCAGGTTTAGTAAGTGCACACTAATGTACCAATTGAGCATATAAACTAGCACAGTTTTCCTAGGAGATAGTTCAGCAACGTGTAGGAGAATAGAAAATGTGAATCTCTGTGACCCTGCCATTTTTCACAGGAATGATAAGATATATAGCTAGTGAAAATCTGGAAACAACGAGCACCGTCATCAATGTAGGACAGGTTAAAACCACGGAATATTCAGACAATGGAACATTAGTTCTGTGATGTGAATTGTTGGGATAATAATCCCTTAATATTTACATGTATCTGAAATCTCAGTATATGACCTTTTAGAAAGATTATATTTTCAGATGTAATTCAGTTTCCATATGAAATCACCCTAGCTTTAGGCTGGGCTATAAGTCCAATGACTGATATCTTTATTTTAAAAAGAAAAGGGTGCACAAGACAACGGGCATGCGTAAAGAAGAAAGCCATGGAAGCAGAGATTGGAGGAATGCAGCTATTAGTTGCACTGAATTGCCAAGAATTGTTGGCATCATGAGAAACTATGAGAAAAGTATGGAACAGATTTTCCCTCAGGACCTCCGAAAGAACCAACCCTCTCAATACCTTGATTTCATATTTTTAGTCTCCTGGTTGTGAAATAAGTTTCTGGTTGTTTGTAGCTGCTCGGTTGGTGGTAATCTGTTACAGCAGCTGTAGGAAATTAATACAGATATGATGCCTGGGATTAAAATGATGCAGCGATAAGGTGAGGTGGGGTCCAAGGTGACCTCAATGAAACAAAATTAGATAACAGATACACGGGTGGACAATACAATATTTCCACTGCTTTATATATATTTGCAGTTTTCTATAATAAAAGGATTAAAAGAAATACTACATACATTTAGATTTATCAACACAGAAACATAGCTATGTCCGTAATGTCCAGTCATTTCTAGGTCATTTGATTTGAGTTAATTTTTTCTTCATATTTGTCTATCTTGTTAGAATTTTTATAGTAAAACTTAAGGGCTTTGTTTTAAAAAATTAACGTATTTTAAATAATAATAAATTATACCCTGGCAAAAATTTCCTTCTTTACCCCAAAATTCCACTAAAAACTGCTAGATTTAATAAGCAAATTCAGTAGCATAGCTGAATACAAAGTCAACACTCAAAAATCAATAGCCTTCCTGTACACAAACAACAAACTCACTGAGAGAGAAATCAAGGAAACAACACTTTTCACAATAGCATCCAAAAAATGAAATACCTAGGAATCAATCTAACAGAGTATGTAAAAGACCTCTACAGTGAAAACTACAGTACTCTGCAAAGGAGAGAGAAAAGAACATTAGACATTGGAAAGACATTCCTTGCTTTTGGGTAGGAAAACAAATACAGTGAAAATGGCCATACTTTCAAAACTGTTACACAGACTAAATGCAATTCCAATCAAAATTCCAATAGTGTATCTCACAGAATTAGAGAAAA
The DNA here is from genome assembly GCA_004027295.1 of Dolichotis patagonum. Classification (NCBI taxonomy): domain Eukaryota; kingdom Metazoa; phylum Chordata; class Mammalia; order Rodentia; family Caviidae; genus Dolichotis; species Dolichotis patagonum. Next base: position 8,161 of record PVJX010007018.1, read on the forward strand.
CAATCCTAAAATTCATCTGGAACCAGAAGAGACCTAGAATAGCAAAGGAAATTCTAGGCAACAGAGACAAGACAGGGGGCATCACAATCCCTGATTTGAATGAATACTATGCAGCTACTGTGATAAAAAGAGCATGGTCTTGTCAAAAAAAAAAAAAACAGACCTAAAGATCAATAGAACAGATTAGAAGATGCAAAAACAAGTCCAGACGTGAGATATAGGGAGACACGTGGTCTCCCTATATATCAAGAGTGTCATCCTTTACTACTGTGACATTTGCATAATGTTAGAGGAAGAAAGGATTCTCATTCTTTTAGCCTCCCCCCATCCCAGCCAAGCTTTTGGAATTCAAGGACATCCGAAGACAATGTGAAGTCTAAAAGTGAAAGAAAACTCTAGCAAGGACACCAAGTACATGACATCATCGCTTCCTACTTCCAGGTCTGTGATAACCACAATTAATTGACCATGGTGTTCTCTCCATTTGGAGAATGGATGACAGTCCAATGCGGATCTGCTTCCTGTAGAGCTGGTTCACAAAATAAAAGTTATTTACCATTCCTAGGTCGAATTCTGACCAAAACACAAAGGAGCAATTTGTTTGCAAATCATCAAAGTAGAAATGAGAACAATCTTTGAAAGAGAGCAATGATGAACCCACAAATTGGGAAAAAATCTTAATGGACTGTCCCTCAGACAAAAGACTTCTGTCTAGAACTTATAAAGAATTTTAAAAAATCAGACCCTTGAAATTCAAAGACCCAATCCAAAAAATGGGCATCTGAAATGAATACACAGTTCTCAGATGAAGAAATACAAATGGCAAATAAATACATGAAAAAATGTTCATCATCATTAGTCATGAGAGAAATGCAAATTAAAACCACACTGAGATTCCATCTCACCCCAGAAAGAATGGCCAGGATAAAAAAAAACTACCAACAACAAATGCTGGAGAGGATGTGGGGAAAAAGGAACTCTTCTGCACTGTTGGTGGGAGTGTAGACTGGTGCAACCACTGTGGAGGTCAGTCTGGAGATTCCTCAAAAAGCTGGGTTTGGAAGTCCCATTTGACCCAGCTATTCCACTTCTAGGGATATTCCCAGAGGAACTGAAAACATCATACCACAGTGATATATGTGCACCCATGTTTATAGCAGCCCAATTTGTAATAGCCAGATCTTGGAAACAACGTAAGCGCCCATCAACTGAGGAATGGATGAAAAAGTTGTAGCATTTTTATACAATGGAGTAGTACTCAGCTATAAAGAATGATCACATTGAGATATTCATAAATAAATGGACACAACTTGAGACCATACTCATAAGCAAAATAAACCAAACTCACATGTTTAAATACCGTATAGTCTCCCTAGTATGAGAGTTGGTAAGAGTATATAAGATTTTATGGTAATCATGATTTCCCATTTCATTGCTTTGAAGTCTTTCGATGTTTTCATTCATCAGTTGGAACACTTTCATTCTGTTTTGGTCAACTTTATTATGTGTGATGGTATGAACACTGTTTTGAAGAAAACAAAACATTATGGCAGCCATTGCTGATTTAATATCATCTTTCTTATAAGTCCTACCATGCTTCTACTCTATTACCATCGGTTCTGTCATGTGTCTTATTGGGATTTTAATATATGTGATAGTATAAACAAATTTTTTATTGAAAATGAAATATTATAGTAGCCATTGATCATTCTCTGTTATTCAGTTCAGAATGTCCTGTAATTCTTTCATTCTTTTGAATGGTTTTATACTATTTCGGTATGTTTGATATTATTGTATTTGAAACTATGCTCAACTATAGCAGAGAAAGAGATATTTTGATAGCTACTGCTAAGGTCCTGTTGTCTTATTGTAAAGAGCTGTGTTGCTTATGTTGTTCTGTTCTGATCTGCTTTGCTCTGCCCTCTTTTGTTTTATTCTCTTTAAAATAAAATTTTAAAAAAGAGAGCAATGATGTCATCTGAGAGTTTGGAAATAAAATACATTCCATTTGGTCCTTATGAGGACCTGCTATGTACTATAACTAATGATATAAAGAAAACTAAAGCACAGTCTCTGCCTTTGAGAAATGTATAGGAAAAGACAGTAAATTGCTTTGGAAATCAGGACAGTACACTTCAGAGATACTGTAATTTAAGGCACAAAATAGTCTCTTTTAGTTTTTATTAGGCCATGTTTGCAGTGTATGTTTATGTTTCTTGTGTGAAGTTGGTTAGTGTATGTAGCATGTCTTAATTTTTTAATCCTCTTCCCCTCCTCTCCCACCTCTTCCCCTTCCTCCACCTCTTGATCCCTTCCCATCTGAGAAAAATCTGTGTTCCTACTTCCTAAAGATTCTCTCAGGGTCTCCTCTCCTTGCCTATAGCTGCACCAGTACAAAAACAGACTCAGAACTTAGACTTCTCACAGCTAAAATCCAGGGAGTACTCCAGGCAAATATACATGTCCACAGGCTTTATTCTCTGCAATAGCCAGGAAACTCAAAAGTACAGGAAACCTATTGTAGAAACTACCATTGCTACCATTTAAGCAAATGCCATGCATGTTTAGTTTATGATCTCGAACCTTCACAGTCACTCTCAAGATAGCTATTATTATCTTTATCTTACTCATAAGAAAAATTAAGCTCCTAGAGGTAAAGTAACATGACTATAAAGTAGCCCTTATAGGATGGAAATGGAATTTTCCCACTAGTCTCTTAGAGCCTCAGTACTTCGCATGACACCACACAAAAGGGGAAATGTGTTTCTGTCAACAGCTGTACTTACCTGGGGATGTCTATATGGACATGTACCCAGCAAAGGCCAAAAGCCATAATTACTGAGGAAGATAGCTACATATCTACAAATTCTAGAACTCAATAGTAAGGGACACCATTGACACACTAGCTGAAAACATATAAATTGAAGAATACAATTTCTAATCATCGGAAATACTTTCAAATGCATCTATATTAACGGACTCAAATTAGGAAGTAATTTCTCATTGCATACCTCCAGTGTTTAAGTAGCAACCAAAAATGTAATTCTATCTTTTCAGACTGTATAAGGAAAGAGAATGAGTAGTGTATGAATTCATTTCAGTTGAACAGCAATAGGAATATTTCCAACACCTTCATCTTGGAATTTCCACTCTTTCTTCTGAGTCATCGTGGGGCCACAAGAGAAAAAGGAAATAGAGCTAACCAGACCTGGCCAACTTTGAAAGAAGGAGAGATAGGGAGCAAATGATGCATTTTCTCTGTCTATAGATTGTAATAAAGAAAAAATCTCCAGAAGCCAAATCACTTTGATTCGAAGATATATAAAATGAAAAAAATTCTTTGTGTCAAGTAAGACCTTTCTTCTCAGAATTAATGTCTCAGATTAGATAATCACCCCAAATTAAACTCACAGTTCCTGTAGTGCTTTTTGTTTTTGTATTGCTAACACGTTCCAGTATTCACATCCAAGCCAAAGATTAAACATCCTTATATTTTTGTTGTGATTTTACTGCCAAATGCAAATATCTAACTGTAAGTAAGTCATTACTCTCCCGCTGTTGCGGTCTGATTAATTCTCACAATATTAGCCAGCAATTCATTTTATCCCTGGCGTCACAAGTCCAGTTGAAGGAGATAAGTGGCTGATAAAAGATCTCTGAGAACAGTTATAAATGATTCACTTTAAAAGAATAATAAAGCAGCCACTGGGTAAGTGCAGCGGAGTAAACCTTCCAGATATTGCACAAAACTAACTCGGTTTAAAAAACTTCAGCAAATTATAGTCAATAATCTTCACTGCCACCCTGCTGCTCACAGAACTTTGTGGAGAATACTTAATGCTGAAATGCAAATATTTAATTAGATTTTAATGGTGAGGTTTATTTTTCCTAAATCTGGTCATCTGTCTCAATTTTGTTCTCCATTTTTTACAGTTAACCAGGAATTGTCATTCCCATGGGCTTTGGATGCGCTTTCTCTTTCTTAATTCCTATTTAGCTTTGCTTTTTCACAAGTGTTGTTCTTGTGGAAAAGCTTTGGCTTGTTTTCTTTTTTGCAAAAAAAAAACGAAAATTTGGCCAAAAAAAAGTATACATTCTAAACAATGCTTTTAAAGCTAATTGTCCTTGTGTCCTAATAACAAAGAGTCTTTGGTAGCAAAACAATTAGTTGTCCTTTTTCTACTTCAATGCACATGGGCAATTGGTATGTTTATTTATTTAACATGCAATTAAAGTATTTCTGCATATGCTTGAAAATTCTAAAGATATATTCCTTTCAAATATCTTCTGTAGTTTAGATTTTATGCTAATTTGCAAAAATTTGTGAAATTTGGCTATTCATGTCCCTTTCTCCAAACTCAGAATTAAAATCCGAAGTTACTTTTGTTAAGCATAAAACTCTTCAGAACCGTTAAGGGTGGAGGATGAAGATGAGCTTTTGTTCCTGGGCTTCTCTTCTTTGTTTCAAACATCGGGTTACAGACCCTGCTTAAGAGCTGTTCTTCAATCCTGGGTTTCCGGTCTGTACCTCCAGGTACTATCTTACACCTTTGCCAGCCGCTTTCTGTTAGACTCTGCCAGCAGGGGGCGCTAAGGAAGACCGGAGGACAGGAAGAGGAGGAAGGAACTTAATCTTGTTGGCTTCCGGTTTCTTTGAGTATTAATCACTCCGGCCATGCTTCTTCACTCAGCCTTCAGCAGCCTGCTATGGTAGCAGCAGCTGATTCCAGTCTGCAGTTTCCACAACACTGCTAGACACAGTCTCAAATTCACACACCTACTGATCTCAACAGCAGCGAGGAGCACACCTTCTCCAGAGACCAGGTTTCCAACCCCAGATCGTGGAAGCTTCTAGGTTTTATAAATTCAACCTCTTCCTTTTTTCCCAAACCCATTGGCTGGTCATTGTTTCCTGTAGTGACCATGTCGGTGATAACGTGGTAGTCACTTTTTTGCACTTTCAGTTCCTTAACATAGTGTGTGTGTGTCTACATGAATACCAGGTTGGAAGCCAGGGCCTCATGTATGCTAGGAATATCCTCTATCACTGAACTACACCCACAGCCCCCTTTTAACGTCTTTAAGGTAGTTTTTAATATTCAGGCCTGAAGAATTAACTGATGTGGTTTCAGTTTCCTGGTCACAACACGTGACTGCTACAGCTTTCTCCGCTTGTAAAGCAAACAGACCTGGACTGGAATCACAGGCTACCACTCACCAGCTGTGTGACCTTAGCCAGTTACTGAAAATTTCTGACTTCCATTCTCCTTATGCAAATGCAAGCGTTGTCAGGATTTGTGAAATAATCTATGTCAAGTAACTTAGGCATAATAACAGGTAAAAAGCTTGGCTCCATTCACCTTTGCCTGCTACAAGCTCAAGTTTCCCATTTACAGCAGCTAAGAATGATGTTCTTTCCTTTCTACGAATAAATACAGTCTTTCTCCTTCTTGACAACTTAAATTGGGCCCGTATAGTTCTAAAATCATCCTACTTAACTCTTCCATGGTGCCTTAATTCCAGGTACAATCATCACAATAACTCCCTCAGCCCTGTCAGAACATTTTCATGCAAACTATATTCTTTTCCATTGCTTTCCGACAGCCTGTCTTCTCTTCTAGTTATTTTGCCACATGACATTTTTCTCTAAAACATTCCTGTATCTCTAATTCTATTCCTATGTGATCTCTGGAGTTGTCATTTTTCTCCATTGCACCTCCCTTACACCGTCACCATACCTGTTACCCCATTCTCTTGCCTGGAAGTTTCACATACTGGTAAAATGATTCCACGTCAGGTCATATGTGTCCTCTGGAAGCATCAAATTCCTCCTTTGCCCATTCACTTTCACTTTGTGAAACTTTCAGGGTTTGGTTCATAATAAGCCCTTGATAAATATTCACTGAGTGAAAAAAGGGAATGAAGTCTCCGTTTATCCCAATTATAGGACTTTTTGTTCCACTTTTTCTAAATTCCTTGGCTCTTTGAAAACTATTTTCTCACTCTGAGGAAGAAAGAACAAGACTTATGTCATATGCCTCTTTCTGTTCTATTCTCTCCATTAATATTATGATGAAAAAACAAAACTTCAAAGGCAAAAAGAGATATAAGGTACTCAGAGATATGACCATGTCCTCATGTCTAACCTTCCATTCAAAAAGCATTTTAGTTTCAATTTTTGTGTGATCTATTGTTTGATAAGACACTGAGGTACAAGTTCTGCCATATCAAGTTACTGGTATCCAATTATAGCTTTTGTAGCTGTGTTCATATATATGTATATACATATATGGTATTTGATGAATCGGTTTCATTTTTTAAGAACAATTTATCTCTTCACATCTACCTTACTACTACAAAGTTTGTGAAGCAGACCTACACTCTTACAAATGGACAGTCTTACATAGAAATTGACACTTTCTATTTCATTTCTTTGTTAATGGCATAATGTGGCCTCTCCTATTTCCTATGACTAGATCGTACCAAACTTAAGTTTCATAGTTTATATATTAATATTGTATCTTAATATTCTTAATGGAGCATTATAGCATGTTCTGTTTATAGCATTTCACCTTCAGTCTCTGTTCAACAAAAAATATTTTTTATTTTATTGATACATTTTTAGATATGCATAGTGATGACATTTCTCAGAGGGAATTTGTACTTATAGATGGCATATCTTCCTTTTTTTCTCATTTCCCTCTCTCTGTTTAGCTCCTCTTCCTCTCTTTATTTACAAATGCTTTGTTTCCATTTTCTCTTTCTATTCTTTTTTCTCTTGTCCCTTTTAACTACCCCCCACCTTGTTTCCCTTCTCCTTTGAACACTTTCCATTTCCCAGTATCTATTGTACATTTTGGTTCTTACTTATCTTTTGTTCCTCACACCAGAGAACCATGCAATATTTATACATGTGTTACATTTACTGCACTTAAGAGTATGGTCTCAAGGTGCATCCATTTACCTAGAAATGTCTGAAGCTTACCCTTCTTTATGGCAGAGTACTACTACATGTTTAAAAAAAACTTCTTTATCCATTCATTTGCTGATGGGCATTTGTGCTGTTTCCAAGATTCAGCTGCTGCAAACTGTGCTGCTATAAACTTGGGTGTGTGTATATGACTGTGATATGATGGTTTTCATTCTTTTGGGAAGATACCAAGAAAGGGAATAGTCATGTCAAATGCAACCTGTAGTTCTTGTTTTTTAAGGAATCTTCACACTGATTGCCACAGTGGTTGCACCAGTCTGCACTCCAACAGTGGAGAAGGGTTCCTTCTTCCCAGTAGCCCCACCAGCATTTGTTATTGATTCATTTCTTACTAACAGCCATTCTTTCTGATGTGGGATGAAATTGCAACATTGTTTTAATTTGCTTTCTTGAATAACCAGTGATGTTGAGCATTATTTTCATATATTTATTTGCTGTTTCTGCTTCTTCATCTGAGAAGTGTCTATTCATTTCCGATGCTCATTTTTGGATTGGGTCTTTAAATTTAGAGGGTCTGATGTTTTTTAGTTCTCTGTATAGTCTAGATATTAGTCCTGTGTTTGAGGAACAGCTAGAAAAATATTTTTCCCAATACCGTGTTGTCTCTTCACCAGTTAGTGTTTTCTCCTGCAGTGCAAAGCATTTTTTCGCTTTGCAAAATCTTTTTAATAAGATGAGATCTCAGTTGTTGATTCTTTGTGATAGTTCCTGTGTAACTGGGTCTTAGTTCATAATGTCTTTGCCTACTCAGAGGTCTTCAAGAGTTGCATCTATTCTCCCAAGAGATTTGGTGTGTCTGCTTTAATATTTAGACCTTTGATCCATTTCAATTTTAATTCAGTGAATGGTGAAAGATATGGGTCTAGTTTTAATCTTCAGAACGTGGAAAGCCAGCTTTTCTAGCAAAGTGGCTATGTTTCTTCCAGTGAAGGTGTTTGGGTCCTCTGTCAAAGACAAGGTGGGTAAGTGTGTCTGAAGTTGTTTCTGCATCTTCTGGTCTGTTCCATTGATCCTCAAGTCTGTCAACAAAATAGAATCCTTAAAGCATGGATGTACCGCTAATGTTTTCCACAGAGCTCTGTTTTTAAAACAGCCATTAATGAATTAGGTGCTGACCTTCATGATTTCAAGATATGAGCAAATATAATTATCTGAGTAACATATGTTCTTTACCACCATTTTATGTAAGATAAAATCCAGGCACAGACAGCTAGCAAGAGGTGGCCAAATGACTAAGTGGAAATGACGGAACTAGGAAGAAGTTGAGATCCCCTGTATCACAAGCCAGTGTTCTTTCTTCTTGCTTTTATCTTGTCACTTCTTTGGAAATCCATAAGACTGCTTCCAAATCTAGAGTGTCTGGAGGGAACTAGCTCATTATTTCTAAACTATTTTCATTCTGCTTTGATGTATAAATTTTTTCTCTTTTTCTTTCCACCTCATGATATACAAATTAAAATGTGAAGATACTGATGACTCTTCAGCTCCACATTGTCCATCCACACACTATGAACCACTTTATTAATTGAGAGAAAATTCAAGCAAAAGGCAGAGGAAGACTTAAATGATAAATTTGCAAGCATAGAACTTCCATTTTAAAATGCTGGGCTGAACATGTAGCATACTCACTCTCTATAAATTAGAAGATAAAATGTTTCTAAAATGAACAGAATATAGATGTATCTAGGATGCTTGAATGCAGGGAGAGTAAATTCAATAAATCACAAAAATACAGGAAATTTCTGAAATATTTAAAGCCTCCCAGAAGGCACAAAAGAAACTGCATTCTTATTACAATACTTCATTAATTATCTTATGACTCTCCTGCCACCATACTTATTTGACTTACATCTTAAAAGGAATAAAAAGGAATGAGAGGATAAAAAGGAATGAAAGAAACAATCATCTTTATGTATTATTTTACTAACCCTCAAAATAACTCTAAATTTGCTATTACTAGTCCTGCATTACGCGTGTGGAATTGAGTTCTGGAGAAGTTAAGCAACCTAAGACGTCCTGGCTCATACGTGAGAGAATACTGGCGGGAGCACGGAGCAGGTGCTGCTGTGCTGAGCCGTCTCCTCGCAGAGTGGGAGGCAGGCAGTCCCTGCACACCGCCCTGGGAAGAAGTTGTGAAAGACACTGAGTTGTGCAGGCAGCTTGGTTTGTTTAAAGGTTCTGCAGGAAGAACTTACACAAAGATGGCTAATCCCATGCACAGCAAGGAACCTCAGGAATGCAGAGGGTAAATTGGTTGCTTAGGAAGACACAAAGGCCTAGCTCCCCCCAAGAACAGAAGTCCTATCATCACCAGTTACTGGTCACTGTCCACAGTCTCTCTTTTGGTCTGAATCTGACCTAAAATGGGCTAGTGCATATTCAAGAATTAGGATTGCAGTGATGTGGCTCTGGAATTAACACACAATGAAACCCATGGGCTTGGCAGCAGGCCGCCACCCACCAGCTCCAAGCTGGCTCTACATTTGGCTTCCTCTTGGTTGCAGCAGCAGAGGTGTGGACATTAACTGACCTGATACTGCAGGAGGACAATGCCCAGGGAGAAAAGGTAATCCTCATGGGCCAGCAGACCAAGAGGAAAGTCTGGACCTGGACAGCAGATTCAGGTGCTCAAGTGTTACCCTCCCAACGTGATTGCATGAGTGACACTCATGGGAGACCCCTACAGAGATGTACAGGCTGGACAGAGAGCCCTGGGAAGTTTAAGCTCAGGCTGGGAAGGACATAGGGCCTCCCCGCTGTGGGGGAAAACCAGGCCCACTACGTATGAACATTAACTCCACTGGCCTGCTGAAACCCCTGCTCCATGGCCCACCCCCATCAGACCCCAGAGGGCCGGTGTGAGCAAGGGTGCACCTTGGCTTGGACAGTTGCCATAGTCTGAGTCTCTTTTCCTTGGGGTTTGGGTTTTATTTTTTATTTTTTTGTTTTGTTTTACTTACCCCTTTTAATTTTTTTCTTGTGTTTATTTACTGTATTTTGCTCTGTGTTCTTTTTTCTTCTCTTTTTTGTTCATTCTTTTCCAACACTATTTTCCAATACTATCAATTTCCTTTTTACTCCTCAATCTGATCCCTCACCTCACTTTTCTCTCACCTTCCATTAATTAATTTTTCAAATTTCACTTTTTCATTCACTGGTTTCACAACCCTTCTACCTGTACCAGTATAATTATGAATCTTTATGAATCTTTGGATAGCTAGCTATGTTAATACTGCATACCATCGTATGTGAGGTAAGTTGTATCATTCAGTAGATACTTACTTTAGGTCAGTATTTGGTTAATCTTAGGATTTATACTATAATTATACTCCAATGCTTCATTTTTATTAATGTTGTTATACTCTGCTGAGACATCATGGTAACCATTGTAGATCACCTTGTATTGCGGTTTTATATGACCTTTTTGCTTCATGCTTTTCTAGAAATTGTTTTGTTTTATCTTGATTTGTTTTGTTTTTACCTCTAACACAGAAATTATAGATATACATGTAGAGACTCATGCATGTGTAGAGCTTATAAACCGTTTACGAGAACCAACTATATAACACATGTTGAAATGAACAACTACTTTGAAGAAAAAGAGACACTATAGTACCCAGTGCTGATTCCATAATGTCATGATGTGAAATCCAGCAAAACTATCACTCTTTGTTCAAAGTGATTTTAGCTTGCTTTGTTTTATTTAAGTTCAACACACATGAAGTTATGGACAGCTGTTTTGAGGGGAATGAGAGACACTATGACAGCCATTCTTGGCTTCCCTATTGTCTGGTCTTGAAGACCTGAAATGCCTACCTTGTCCTGCTCAGATCAATTAATTCCATACTATGTTGTTTCGTGTGAATTCCCTGTATGTGACAATATGGACAACTATTTGGAAGAAAGCAAGAGTCAGTACGATAGTGAATATCTCCGATTGTCTAGCTTTGAAATGTTTGTCTCTTATATTGCTTTCTTGTGATCCGCTTTGCTCTGTTTTGTTGTGTTTAATTTTACCCTTTTTATATAATTGCATGTATATTTGAGTGGGTAAGATGGATGACCATATTGCTGTTTTTGTCAGATCATGGAGCAGAACTGTTAACAGTCTCACTGTTTGAATGTCTACTTTACAGTTTTAACTTTGTAATTTGACCATTTCCAAGAAGTCAGTATGTAATTTGTCAAATAATAATCTCTTAGGTTTTTTGTTGTTGTTCTTTTCCTTTTTTCCTTGGAATTCTGTATTGTTGCTATCCTTTATTCTGTTTTGGTTTTTTTTCTCCTTAAATAAAATTTTTAAAAAAGAGTAGATACTATAATTATAGATCTTTTTCATGGTTAACAATGGGAGATTATTGTTTCTTAGAGTTTATCAATATTCAGCTTGTCTTTGAGTCTATTATTGTTAGTTTTATTACTATAGACATAGATGACATGATTTTTGCTATCAACTGCTTTTCTAAGGATACCAATCCCTTGGTTACCTTAGTGTCATTAAAAAAAACTGTGTCCCACTCCCAGGCAACTGAGTACTGGGCCAAATATGCTACAAAATTTCAGCAGGTCTACAAAACGCACTAATAAAAAGCAATGAGCAAAATAACACAGTACAAACCATGAATGACTAGCATAAAAAAGAATTTGAGTGCATACAAAGGAACAAAATAGAAATTCAGGAGATTAAAAAGTCTATCCAAAATATGGGCAGCAGAAGTAAAATATATGAGAAGAGACTATCAGAACTAGAAAATAGGGTTTTTTTGTCAGGGGCCAATTAATAAGAAATAGCCTCAAAATCACAAGAGAACGTGAAAAACAGATCCAATAGCTAGTAGGTGACACAAAGAAGATTAATATAAGATTAATTGGAATTAGGCAAAAATCAGAAAACTGTACAAATGGCATTTTAAAAACCTGTTTACCAAAATAATAACATAAGACTTTCCAAATAAGAGAGAAAAAAATCTAACAATAGATAAGAAAGACATATAGAACCTCAAATAACCACAATCAGAAAAAGACCCTCTCCACACCACGTCATAGTCAAAATCCTATAACTCCATCAGAAAAACAGAATCCTAAAATCTCTCAGATAAAAGCAAACAATTACTTATAAAGCAAATCCCACTAGAATTACAGTGGACTTCTCAGCACCAACCTTCAAGGCCAAGACAACTTGGAGTGAAGGCCAAGAGCTAAAAGACAAAAACTTCCAACAGGACTCATATGTCCTGCAAAACTATCTTTTAAAATCGATAGGGAAATAAGATATTTTCATAATAAAAAGCACCTAAAAAACTTATAATGTAGCAGCACTCCAAAAAATTCTACAAGATATTCTAGAAAAAGACAGTGAAGCCAACAATGACAATAAGTCTAGTAGAATTAATCTACCAGGTAGGGTGAATAGTTAAACAAGGAAATTAGCAACAGGAAACAATGCAGTGACAAGAATAAGTCCATACCTGTATTTTACCTTTTTTTTTTTTTTTTTTTTTTTTGGTACTGGGGATTGAACTCACAACCTCACACTTACCAGGCAAGCACTTGAGCCTCTGAGCTAAATCCCCAGCAGTCTATACCTATATTGATAACTCTCAATATGAATGATCTAAATTCCCCAAATAAAAGACACAGCTTGGCAGAATGAATCAAGAAACAAAACCTAATGGTATGATGTATATAAGAAATACATAGATCTCAAACAGAAATTCACAGACTAAAAATTAAAGAATGGAAGACGACAATACTCCATGCAACAGAACCTGAAAAAAACAGGTATAACTATCCTACTCACAGAAAAAGTGGACTTTAAGCCTAAAATGATACAAACATTTCAGTGTCCTCCACTGCACCAAAAGCCTGGGAAGATGTCACATGCCACACCTTAAAATCAGCCTGGAGGAAAGTGTGGCCAGAAGGTGTCACTGAACATGACTTTTAAGAGTCTGAGGCACAGGTAGTGGAGAAGATTGTTGCTGCAGCTAAGTGACAATGAAGAGAAGAAACCCCTGCAGGAGATCTCCATGCTGTCCTTGTGGAGGGGACTCTCCTTTCAGTAATAACCTCCCCCCACCACCTTCCTGTCCCTGGTGCCAGAAGTCACCCCCAGCAAGGGCAGTGTTCTCTTTCTTAGTATTGTGCTGCACTGGACTTTGTTTCATGTTTTGGGGGTTAAAAAAATATATATGACCCGGAATGTAATAACTTTATTTACATCAAACCTTTTGGGGAAATTTGATTCAGTTTGCACCCATTTCGGTTCAGGACTAGAACCACGGAATGAGTTAACTTTGTGAACTGAGGTGGTCCTCCAGGAGCCAGAGCTCTTGAGAGATTTCAGCCAGGAGTTTTTGATCCCTACTCTAGTTCTTCCTGTGAGCATGACTATATAATAGCAACAGAATCATTTCCCTTCAGGGAAAGAGCTCAACGACCTAAAGGAAAGGGAGAAATGATTTGACATCCATTAGGTATCTGCTCTGTGCCAGCCTACTGCCACATGTTTAACTCCGCTATCTCATTAAATCTACACAAAAACTCTGTGAGGTGATATGGGGTATCTCATTTAGATAAGTGGCAAACTTGAAAATTTGTGAGATTAGGAACCTGAAATCTATGTTCTTCTTATTAAATAACCTTCTAAGAAACAGAAAAATTATTAAAGTTTCCTGTGTAGCAACTCTTTCTACACATCTATAGACCCAAGTACAGAAGAAAATGCCATTAATTTACTATTGTTATTGTTCTGCTATATATGACTGCAAATAATTTGATAAAAAATATATTTGCCTTTTTAAAACAGTCTGTCTAAATGTAGAAAATATTGCACCTAGTAAATTGCTTTTTACACATTGTAGTTTATCATCAGCAGATACTGTCAGAGCCTGATGTTTGAACCATTATGCTTATGGGATTTAATTTTTAATGATGCAAAATTTATGCACAATGTAATATCATGTCTCTCCCCAACACAAAAGCTGATAGCTAATAATTGCTCCTTACTTAGTTTGCTAACACTCCATGGTATTAATTAGAATGCAACTAGAACCAGAAAAGTAACTCTCTGAAAATGGCTTTTATGAATTCTATACTCGTTTTCTTCCCTTAAGTTCAATATTAAATTTGTTGGGTGTATGCATCAACTTCTTCCCTGACATACTCTTCTACAAATGAGACACAAGGTCTGGGAACGCTTACTGGTCACCTTCATGTTTCCTGCAAGGGTAAACAACTCTGAGTTATATTAGTTAGTGAAACACTAGCTACTGTAACAATAAACCACAAAATTAATGACTTACCACAGCAGAGAGAAATAAAATTCTATTTATTCACTGTTAATCCCATAGAGTTGTTCCCAGTCCACAGTGGCTTTCTTCAATGGAGTGATTTAGAGACTTTGGTTTCTTCAAATTTATGGTAGTGCCATTCTCTGGGGCTGCATGTGTGCGTAGTGTTCAAGAGAAACATACATACATAATTAAGACACAAAAGAATTTCAGTTTATGTATTTACTTTATTCCACAATTTTGGAGAAGATGGCCACACTTGTGTTCGTGTGGGAAAGATGGTCATGTTTGTCACCTGCTGTAGAGTCTGCATGTGAAATTTTGCCAAATGCTTTTGTTTGTGAATCAAACTGTTGGCAAGCAGAAGTGTTTGTGAAGTGAGATACCACTGTCAGTGGTACCAAATCAAATTCAATGGCCAGGTTCCATTTTGCCCCATAGGGAAATTTGATTCAATTCTCATCCAGTTTGGTTTGCAACCATAATCATGGAGACAACTGAGGTTGTGAGCCAAGGTATCACTGTATACACATATGATTAAAAATACCTTTCCCACAGGGAGCTTATGAAGAATAAAATCATATACATATGTGTGTCTTATATTTTCATAAATACATAAATATAATTTTAACCTTCACAATAATACTGTGAAGAAAACATTATTTTTACATTTTGCAGCTGAGGAAATGAAGCCCAAATGAACTATTTAAACTTGCCTTAAATCACTGCATTAGTTTCTTATGCTGTAATGAATTATTACAAGCTTAAAAATTTGAAAACAACTGAAATTTATATTCTCACAATTCTGAAGATGAGAAGCTCAAAATTACCATCACTGGGCTAAAATCCAAGTTAGAGCAGGGCCATACTGACTCCAGAAGCTATTCTTGATCTTGTCACAAAGAAGTTTTTCCATATTCAATAACATTTATAGGTTCCAGAGGTAAGGATGTAAGTATTATTTGGGGTCCATTTTCCAGCCCACCACAATCACTGACATGCCAAGCAACAGATCTGGAAACTAAAGCCAACAATCCTGGATTCAGAGTCTAGAACTTTACTGTTACGGTTTGTGTCTGGGTGGCCCCCAAGCCTCACGCAGTCATGGAGGTGACTGAACCTAGCATTTGTGATTGGTTCACTATCTAGTGCTGGGATTGGTAGTATGAGTGCTGTGCCCTCTCAGGGGCAAGGAGCTGGCATACAATGTAAAGGAAGGAAGGAGGCTGCTTTCCCCCTTTTGTCCTTTTGCTCTTGTTGTTTGCAGCTGCCTTAAACGTTGCTCTCAGCCACACCACCCTGCCTTGGAGCCAGCTGAGTATGAACTAAAACCTCCAAAAACTGTAAGCCAAATAAACCTTTCCTTCCTTCATTTTGTGCCTCAAGTATTTTATCTTAACAATGAGAGAAAATTAATCAAGACATTTATCTATTTTGTTAAATGAACTTTCCCCAGTCAAGTACTAATTCAGCTACCAAAGAGGACTGTAAAACTAGAGATGCAACTCAGTGGTATACTGACTGCACAAATGCAAGGCCCTGGGTGCAATCTCCATTACATGCACAAAACCATAACAATATACATCAACAATATGCATTATGATTATTTACAAAAAAATCAATGCTAACATAAAAACACATACCACTTACTCCTCCCAAACATCATGCTGCCCTTCCACTCATCTGAGTCTTATTATTTATCTATAATATTAGAGCAATAATTAGAGCATTAATATGAAAGTGTTAGGTACCACACTAAAAGACCAAAGAGGCAAACTATTTTTCCTTTTTGATCCCTGCACAGAGAAGTGAAATGATTAAGAAGTGGGTAAAAGGAAGATGCAGAAAAACAGCAAAAGGCAAACAAGTTGAAATCTACATAGTCTTAACTTGACAATGGAACATTTATTTTATACAACATGTTTTGTTCATGAAAGGAATGATCACTAGGGTGGGAAGCAGAAGAAATAAGGAGCAAAATCTCTGTCAAGTTACCCCAGAGGAAAAGCCGCAGATGACTCGTGGCTTACACAGGAGTGTGTGTGCCTGTGCCTGTGCTTCCACATTCTCTGAGGGAGCACACACTGCTTTTGTAATAACATACATGCAAAGGAAAGGAAATCTGTGTGTCAAAAAATCTGCACTTCATGTTTCCTATAGTTATTGTTCATTGTAGTCAAAATGTGGAGCCAACCTCAGTGTCCATTCGTGGGTGAATGGATGAAGAAATGTTGTCTATATGCACAATGGAATATTTTTAAGCCATTAAAAAGAATGAAATCCTGTCATCTGTCACAACATGGATGGAATGGAGGACATAATGTTAAGACTAATAACCTAGATGCAGAAAGACAAATACTGCATGTTCTCCTATATGGAAACTAAAAACAATGATCTTGAAGAAGCGGAGAATAGAATGGTGGCTACCAGCAGCCAGAGATGTAGGAGACAGGATGGTTAGTGCATACATGGGTGCTTATAATCACTTTTTGTGTTCATAAATCTTCAAGGAAATAACCTGAACGCTTTAAATGTCGTCATCAACTCAGTGATTTCCTGAAGGGGAAACCTGACTCGTTTGCTGATCATGTTTTCAGTATTTGCTTAGAACAAATAAATGCTAAATTCCCCGCATGGGGTGTGGTAGCACACACCTGTAACCCCAACACTCTAGAAGGCTGAGGCAGGAGTTAGTGCTGCACAAATTAGCAACAAGACCTCTTCTCAAAATTAAAAGTTAGGAAAGGACTTGGGATATAGCTCAGTGCAAGACCCCTGGGTTCAGTCTCCATGACTGAAAAGTAGCCCCTCTTGATCTGTACCGCAAGCGTGCAGTGAGCAGTCTTTCTAACGCATACTGCGGCACCCCCTGGCCCTGTCACAGCCGAACAGCCCAGGGTGTTGCCGTCTGGCCCAGGGGACAAGGGCGAGTCAGCAGCTGCTCATACAACAGAAAGACACTGTGGTCATGTTGGCTCTTTGGTGCTGAAGTATGGGTAAATAAGTTGAAACCACAGCTCTGAAATTGTGTTTCCTGGAAGTTCATTTCAAAGAGGGATTTTTGAATAATTTTGAGAGGTAACTTGGAAGGTGACAAAGGCCATGAATTTTCAAGTGAGACAGATTTAGAGTTGCAGTTTAGTTCTCATGTATCCCATATTTTCTTAGCCTCAAACTCCTCACCTATAAATTTGTGTGACTACCTCATCAGACTATTAAATAATCAATGAGAAAATGTACAGCATCCCTGCAAGAGTCTCTGGACCTTACCAAATAAGTGTCAGTTCTCACTCTTCTTTTCTCTCTTCTGAGGTTTGGTTACCTGGATTCTCTCTTTCCTTTAATTAATTTGACTGTACTTTTTTTAATCTGCAACTAACATTTTGTTCCTGAATGTGTCCATCCTGTGACCACTTTTGGGTTTTGTTGCCTTTTTTTATTTCCAAATGGGGTCTCACTCTGTTCCCCAGGCTGATTTCAAACTCTTGGCCTCAAGAGATTCTCCTGCTTCAGCCTCCTGGATATCTGAGACTACAGGCATGCACTTGGGTTTCATGACTTTTTTCTGATTTCCTCTCTGTTTCATACCCACTCTCCCAGTCAGCAAAGCAAAGGAAGGAGGAGGAGAAGGGATAGGAAAGTATCTCCCTTTCACCACTGCCAAGTCCAAACTGCCATCATGAGATCTGGATGATCCCTCAGATCCACACCAAGGCTACCTTCCCATAGCTTGCAAATTCACCTATGACGGGAACTCTATAGATTTTGTTCTTCCAGTAATCAAAGCAATTTGCATACCAATTACAGCTACCAGAAGACATTTGACTCTACAACATGCACCATTTGCAAATCTTTGCAATAGAGAATCACTTTTGCAAGTGATGGAAAGGAGAAGGTGGAGGAGTTGGTCGTTTTCCATAATGACTTTTTCATGATAAGCAGCGGCATCTGTGATTACTTCCAAAGACAGGGAATAGGTTCAAAGTCTTACATTATTGGACTTTAATTAGGAGTCTAGTTTGCATACATTTTAAATGTTAGTCACTGTTCAGTGAGCCAGTGAACTGGGATAGGTCACCCCAGCCTGCTCACTCTGGGAAGAACGTTCCCTTTTCTTTTTATTGAGATGCAAAATACTATGAGTCCCTAGCACAGGATCCTGTTTCTCTGAAGAAAATGACAAATGTTCGCTGGTAATCCCAACTGCTCAGTAGGCCGAGGCAAGAGGATCAAAAGTTCAAGTCCAGCCTGGGCAATTTATTAGCAAGATCCTGTTTCATAAGTAAAAAAATAAAAAGTGCTGAAGATGAAGTGTGAGGAGGTAGAGTTCAAAATGATGACGGGGAATCTTCAAATCTGAAAATCTCTCTGTACTTGGACTTGGCTTAGTAACCCTTCCCTACCACATGTACAGTGCTGCCCATTATAGTGCGGTACAGTATATATTGCCTGCAAATTTCATTTTGAAGACCATTGGGAAGTAATTTGAGGTACAATGACAAACAAAAACAGAATAGGATATTTTGGGGCTAAATTAGTCTGAATTGGAAGTGAGTAGATTATTCCAATAGAAACTGGGAATCTGGCCCAACTTGGCTTCCTGGCAAAGCAAGAAACTGAAGACTTATGCCACTATTGTCTTTGTTGGATAAAATTGTCCTTTATTATAAAGTTAAGCCCTTCCCAATTTTCTGGCACTAAAAAGTCTTTTTAAAACAAAATTATTTCCTAGCAGATGATAGGCATGCACTATTTTTTAAAATAACGTGTTCCTTTGCACAATGCAACGTTTTTCTAGCGTTAGGGGGAAGCAATAAATTCCTGCTAAGTGGGAAACAGTCTCAAACCTGGAAACGCTGAACCCGTGTGCTCCAGCCGAGATGCTCATCAGGCGAGAACCACCCTCACGCAGGCTGGCTACGGACCAGCATCCTGACCTTGACGCTGACTCTGTGTTCTGATCTTTTATTTCTGTCTGAGACTATGTTTAAAGTCAACATTTTTCCATTTCCTGGCTCTTCTTTTGATGAGAAAGGACAAACACTCAGCAGAAAAAAGCATGCAAGGTGCTTGAAAACAGAAATTATTTCCCCAAAGTGTTTTAATCATGCTGTTGAAAACCACTTCCTTCAGTGGCCTAATCACACAAATCATAGTAAAAGGTTAAAGATGAAGTTCAAATTGTACCAAATTGCCTATGATGGTTTCTCAGAAATAGATTATTTCCTATTAAACTATGAAGTCATCCTGCTGCCCATTTGGCTCTCTGGACTGCGACGTCACTTCTACCTGGATAATGGGCAGGAATATTTGGTTTGCAGAGATGTGCATTGAATTTCCACCAACATTTGATTCCAATTTAGAGTTGACACAACTTGTGTGGAATGCACATTTACCCCATCAGCACCAGGGAACAAGAGCCAGATTTTGTGAGAGGAAATTAGTGTAATGGCAATTGATTTCTATTACTTACTCCTTGATAAACTATCAAATACCATCTAAAGCAGTTTTATTTCTTCTTTGTTATTTGCTATACCAGATACTAAACAGTATAGGTAGCAAAATTCCTCAAATATAAGATTAATTTAATAAATACAGTATATGGGCGGTTATATGGCAGAGACTCTTGACTACTAACTTCAAAAACAGAGTCCCACCCTTGAGGACTAGGAGATCAAGGGTCTATTTTCCCTTTGGTACAGCAGCATAGATGTGTTACCTAACTCCCTATGCCTCACTTTCTTCATCTAAAAGAAAAAATATGTGCTCCCTCTGAAATATCACTTTAATCTCAGTGTATTGAGCATTTATTTCATGCCACATATTACCCAAAATATGTCACAAATATCTTCTATTTTAAATCCTGAAATAATGCTGAGATTAGTATTCTTACTAGTCCCACCATACAGTGAGGACACAGTCTTAAAGAGACTGAGACAAAGCTAGAAATGGGAGGTCATATTTAAATCTAAATCTAGCTCATTCATTTTTATTTTTTGAGACAAACTTCTATGATATGGTCCATGCTACCCTTGCATTGGCCATACCCCTGCCTCAGCCTCCTAAGTGCTGAGGTTACAGGCCTGTACCACCATGCCTGGCTAAATCTGGCTAGCTGTAAGCCTGCTACCACACTCCACGTTGCTAAAGGTTTCTGTCAGCAGATAAAGCCTGCCTTTGGTTGTCTAGTCCAGGAGTAGCTCAGTGAGAGGAATTTTGGAATACATAGGCAAGAGGACGAAGCCTCGTGATGGCTAGAAGCCTGCAGCAGACAGGCAAGGCCTTCCAGATACAGAAGATCAGTATGTAAGCCAGTGTGACGGAAGGCCTACTTCAGGGTTGGACTGGTGACTAGCCTGACAGAGACCTCAGCTGAGAAGAAGGGGCTGCGAAGAAAGGAGGAGGACTGAGAGAAACGTTTGTCACACTGTGATGCACCTCATGCATGAAGATCCTGTTTGTTTCAATAACTGCCAAGATGCAGATTTTTATATGATTTTACAGAGAGAGAAGGCTCAGAGTTTGGTATTCAAAATTTGCATCTTTGTATCCAAGTGCAAACCTCACTATTCCTGTGCCCAGGCCTCCAGTATCATAGTTCCGTAAGGAATTTGAGGGATTGATTCAGTCTCTTTACTTCAAATTTAAGTAACTTGTCAAAGTCACACAACCCACAGAAGACCACGCAGAATCCAGGCCCGCAGTCTTTCACACAATCACCCAGAACAGCTACAGATTCCAGGAGGCAAACAATTTGTCCTTTCTGGTTTGATTTCTGTTTTTCTGTTCTTTATGGATTCATGGCTTGGTTTCTCTTTTCGCTGATATTACAATTTGCGTCTCAGTTCCTTCCAACCATAAGAGGAAAACTAGCTGCTGTTTTTTACTACCAGCTAACTGTGCTTTACAAGTATTGTTTTTTCCTTATACTTGCACCAAAGATACTAATTGCTCCGTTTCACAGGTGAAACCATTGTTTTAGAGGTTACACGGCTGGGATTTCTGTTTCTTGACCGTTCTTGCTCTCTTTTGGCCAACACTGCAGTGTACAGGCAGCTCTCTGAGCAGGCGTGTTACACACACGCTTTCCTTCAGTACAAGGGTTGCTCACTTCAGGGAAAAAAAGAAAATGTAAACTTAGTGAAAACAAGTACTCAAATCAAAGCTGTTTGTATTTAATAAGAAAAATCATATTAAAAAAAGAAAAGAGGTTAAGTGTTTTCTCTCTCGGCCCCTGGAATCGTATACAACCAGTGAACAGTTATTTAGCAAGGAGCCATCAGGGCGGATGCTACTCTGTCAGCAGCAGTGCTGTGTTACCAGAATACGTTTTTAATATCTTCTCATTTAATCTAGATGAAAAATGAGAATTGTGTTTACAAAACCTGAGAGGCAATGATGGATGCAGTACACTTCTGTGATTTTAGACAATGATTTCTTTCATTCTCTGTGGCTTTGAGCAATAAGCCTTCTCATGTGTGTTACATTTCACACAGTACCCAGAATTCCAGCTGATTTATCACATTTTTATTACAAACCAGGACGTGGAGTTAAAACTATGAATCAACCCATCTATCCATCTTAGGTTCGCTGCATAAATCCAAATCAGGTATCTCCTTCTGTAGCTTATTGTCACTCCTGACCCTGCCACCAGCGCCTCTTTCCCTGCTTTGTACACTTGTCCTTGGGCACCAGGCTCCCCTGCAGCCAAACAGCCACTAATCCAGCAGACTTCCCGCAGCAGAACCCAGCCTGTTCCTGGAAAGTGCGCTTTATTGTCCACATTTCCGAGAGAAAGTATACGAAGAGGAGATTCTTTAATTTCTCTGAAGCACTCTAACTCAACAGGCAATGAATATTCATTAAATGCCCAGCCAGCATGCACCCAATCTTAGGAATTGTAAATGATGTGGAGACACAAAAGGGACAGAGCTCTGCCCCAAGGGACTCAGGATCCAGTAGCCAATACTACTGGATGAGCTGAGTTCTGTCTGACCTTTCATTCTCTTACAAAGGTAGGAAATTAACTACATTACTCTAAAAAGAGATTCTTCATTTAAATATGACTCACTGCACATTACCTACTGTATGCTAATACATCATAAATGTACACAAGTTTTACTTTCACAATAATAGAAATTGTTTGGTATTAGTTTTTCTCCATTTTCAAACAATATGAATTAATTTTTGACATATGTTATCAAATTTAAGTCACAAAAAATACCTTGAAAGCAGAAAATTTGTTATAAACTTTTGTTAAATGACATCAAGGTTTATCATCCATTTCTTCTTTTTCTTGCAGACACTGTTTTTGACATGCTTTCAAAATATCTGCTAAAATGTGTTTAGTTTATGGACTATCAATTTAATGTGACCATTTCCAAATAACCTATAAAAACTACAAAACTATTACCACAATCAATATGAGATCAAACAACAAAAATGAAATCTAATTACACTTTACTATAGTCTTATATGCGCTTAGTAACATTCATAAGTTACCAGTTACATAATTAAATGCCAGAGGTGTTATCAAAAATACATTTTGAGGTCTAATTAACTGACAATAATTATGGTTCAATACTAAGTCTACATGATAATTAGGAAGACATTAGCAAAGAACGTCTGCTAATCTAAAAATTATGAAGCTATTTTGCACCTGTTGCAGCATATGAGTTCTGTCTCCAAAGAAATGGTTTTTGATTCTAGACTGGACTCAGAAAATGATAACACAGTTTGATATGCAGCTGTAACAAAGTACAAACCATAACTCCTGGATTCTACTTTTTATTTTTAATTGCAGTAAAATACATACTTATAAACATTTCCAACTTAATATACCAAACTTCTGTGATGTTAAGTATATTTATGCTATTGTGCAACCAATTCCCATAACTTTCTCATCTTGAAAAACTCTAAAACCACCATTCTCTTTCTATTTCTATGAGTCACTTCATACAAGTGGAATACATGATATTCATCTTACTTATCCATCTGGTTTACGTCACTTAGCATATTACCCCCAAGGTACACCTGTATTACAGCATGTGTCAAAATTTCCATCCTTTTTAAGGCAGCATACTATTCCATCATGTGCATATAACACAATTTGTTTCTTCATCCATCAGTGGACATTAGGCTGCTTTCATCTCTTGGCTGTTAGGAATAATGAAGCTTTCAGCATGGGAGAGCAGTTAGACTTTTCTTGAGTTGATATAAATAGACACCTTTCCTAGGCCAAAATCTAACCTCTAGTAGCTTCAATTGCTAGTTCAGTGCAACCCACTGCTGTAGGAGAATCACCTTTCCAAAGGGCAGTAGACTCCCTGCTGGGAAGGTGGTTAGAGAAGGTCTAATATTTACTGTACCTAACACAGTCAGTCTCTAACTACAAAGCAAACTTCCTATTTCTAAATGACCCTTTGAAACAAGCACTAATCTCTTCATTTTACAGGTAAGAAAACTGGGGCTAAGAATCTAGTAATTTGCCTACATACCCAAAATCATCAACAGTGACACTGGATTAAAATCCAAACCTTTTTAGCTCTAAATCTCATATACTTTTCCCTACCATATAGATGGCAAACAGGAACAACTGTTTCCCCCTGCATTTCTAGACAGATTATGCTGGGGTGTCATTCTGTATGGCAGGGGTTTCTTTCTTTCACTGGGAAGTCTGCCTCACTCACTGGTACCCCTATAGTATGCCTGCCCCCCAGGCACACCAGGATAATCAGTCATAGGGTGAAGGCCGCAGGTGAGAGGCTCCCAGCCCAGCTGGGAGGAACATGAAGGAATTTCAAGGGAATGAAGGGCTGTGTGCATTACAGCAGGAGCAGGGGCCATGGACTGTGATGTGAGTGTGGCCACTACCTGAGTGGACTTCCTTCCAGACCCTAACTGTCGGCAACTTTACTTCAGAGAGACAGAGACATACACTTTACCATGTAACCGCAGGCAGAATGTGCAAGTCCTCAGTGCCCTTCATTGTAAAATCGAAGGTGAGCACATGCCTTGAAAGATTTGGGGAATGCGGGCATGGGGGTGCATGTCCGTAATCTCAGCTACTCAGGAAGCTGAGGCAGCAGCACTGCAAATCTGAGGCCAGCTTCAGCAGCTTAGTTTCAGCATTGAAATGTAGCTCAGTGTTCCCTGGGTCCGATCCCAGTAGCCCCTCCCCAAACTGGCAGGGTAATTAAACGTCACATTTCCACAAAAGCGCCATGAACACTCTCTGGTACAATGAATGGCTGTCAGCATCACTAATAGGTCTGTGTGGAACATTGACAAAATCAAGAACCAAGGTTGGGGGTAACAACAATGACGTATCAAACTGCTTAAGGTGCTGTTTCAGAGCTTTGCTTCCTTCAGGATAGAAATAACCCTTGAGCAGGTTTAATTTTATTTACCACCTAGACTCCTCCTGTGAGGCTTAAACAGGGGGCCACTCTTGAAATTATTTCCCATTTACATGGAAAAGAGCCAAAGATTTCACGAAGCCCTTTGTCCAGCAAGGATAACACTGCAACATGGGGAAAAGGCTTAAAAATCACGGAGGTTCATATTCTCCAGGCCTAGCTGGTCATCACGATCATCTGGGGGTTCTGGGTTCAGCCCCCAGAAAGATTCTTATGCTTTACATTAATCTGTGGCACTTAGTTCCCTGACTATACCTGAGCTATTAACTCCTATAGCTATTCTATAGTTTTCATCTCACACCAAACTGCATCCATAATTACAAAGTAGTTTTCTCACCAATTTTATTCCAAACAGAATTAACAGCAGGACCCCAGCAAATATTTATATACTCATGCTCCTCTGTAGCCTTATCCACAATAGTCAAAAGGTGAAAACAACCCACGTCTCCACTGACTGACGAATGGATAAACAAAATGTTCTTAAAACATACAATGAAAACTGACAAGTCTTAAAAGGGAAGGAAATTCTGCTGGATCCTCCCACACTTCTTACAAGCACAGCTTCATTTTATGCCCGAATATTCCATTGTGCCTAGGGTGGGCTGAAGATGTGGCACAGGTGACTGAGTGGAATCAGGAGAAACATCCGCAACACAGATGAACCCTGCCAACACTATTCTGAGTGAAATAACCCAGTCACAGAAGACAAATATCTCACTTATACAGCATATTGAGAATAAGCAAATTCACAGAGGTGAAGTAAACAGCTGTTGCTAGAGGCTGGGGGAAGGAGGCATGGAACTCATGGTCCACGGTGTGGAGTATTGGCTTGGAAATATGAAAAACCATGCGATGGATGGAACTCATGATCCACGGTGTGGAGTATTGGCTTGGAAATATGAAAAACCATGCGATGGATGGTGAAGACAGTTGCATGACGATGTGAGTGTATTTAATGCTACTGAACACTGTACTTAAAATAGTTCATGCATTAATTTTCTGTTGTTATCTATATTATACCACAAAGCAAAAATTATAAACTAAGCAGTGCCAAGAAAAAAATTTCTAGCTGGAGGGATGCAGAGCTTTATTTTGAGCATGCACCATTAACCAAATTCTCTTCTACTACTTCCTTCCCAAAGCCACGGGCTTTCTGCAGAGAAGGGAGCTGGAATATATCAATGAATCTCACTACAATGGAAAATCACAAAGCAGCCTACAAAAGATTTCTGTGGAGTCAAAAAAGGAGCAGTTGACCCTTCTGGGGAAGGCTGGGGATGGAGATGGGGAAAGTAACAAGACCCCCATTGAGTCCCCTCCGAAGCTCTGAGCTCCTACTCCCCTCCAGGCCAGGCCTGTGGAGCTGACACCACACTCCTCTGTTCCAGCCCTTGCACATCCCCTCTGCTTCTGGGCACTTTCTTTGCCATTCTAAAGTCATGGGTTGAATTTCACCACCACCAACTGATTGATATTTTACAGAAGCCTTAGCAATTCTTCCTTGGTCAGAGGTGAAGTCCTTCACTGAAGTCTTTTCTTGCACCTAATACTCTATAGCAAATTCTTTTGGCTTTTGTTGTTGTCATCCATACTTCTGTTGTAGAAAAATGTAAAAGTAGATAACAAAATAAAAATTGCCTATAGTCCCACTACCTATTTCCAGGAATACCAATACATATTTACTGTGGGATGACACTAGGCAGTGTTGTTTTATAATTTACTCGTCTTTCTGCACTATTTTGTACCTTGAGTGCTGACTCCTTGCTGTTTATAGCTGGGAGAGGACTGGAGCCAGATTCCAACACCCACTCCCCCAGCACCAATGCGCTCCTCAGGCACAGGTCATCTCAGGACTTGGCTTCTCCAGGAGTAAGGCAGGGTCTGCTGACCTAAGGGCCAATGGCAGTGCAAGAAACAGTGACTTTCTGCCTCTCCTCTCCCTACGCCCACCCCTCCCGCTCCCTCCCTCACAGCTACTGCACCAGCACGGCAGCCCCAGCGCTCGGTAGCTTACCCGCTCTGCCAGGGCCCAGGCACGGAGCCATCCCAGCAGATGGGCTGGGGAATAGGTAGTCAATGTTCATTTCTGTGGACAAACACAAGTGCAAGCATGGATGTGGAAAACAGGACTCCTAGGTAAGAATTTATTCTTCAGCATTCAAATCAAGACAGACACAGTCAGAATTCCACCTGAGGGAAGAATTCTCTGTGACCCAAGAGGAACAGGTGTCAAGTCTCAGGGAAAATGCTTCCATAGAGAGGGAAGGTGGGCAGCGAGGCCAAGGGGCTCTCTGGCAGTTCCCCTCGATTTCTGCAGAATCCCTCTTCATGCCAAAGCAAGCCAGCTCTGCCCAGCCGGAGCGCAGCTAAGCAGGCCATTAGAATGCGGGCCGCACTCCACAGGCTCTCCAGACACACGAAGAGCCCGGAACATTTGGGCTCCAGCCCCAACTCATTATTTGGTATGAAAGTTTATGCAGCCACAAAATTAAATGGAAAAGAGCACATTAGGAAGGGTTTGGAACCTACTTAACTCATGCCTGACAACAGCAAAAGACCACAGCATAGCTGTCAGCTTACTCTTCCAGAAAAAGTTCCACACAAAGGTAAATTCTCCCGCATTCCAGGGCACATCCCTTGTGGCCGTGGATCCTCCAGGTGAGCAAGTTGCTTTTGCAGCTAGGACCTTCTGCTCCAACTGCCATTCTGCAAAGTACAGGAACCACGGATACAGCAGGATCTGAACATTCTCACTTAGCCACAGATTAGGTCTTTTTTTTTTTTTTTTCAGATTAGGTCTTTTAATGAGATTTTTTTTCCTTTTACTAAACTTTGGGTCAATAAACTATGGCAACATAGCCAAACCCAGGCTACCACCTTGTTTAGTTGGCACTGAATCTCTCCTTTACATATTGGCTATGGCTGCTTTCAACCAAGGCATAGCTGGAAAAGTGCAAGAGGGTCTTTCTGGTGAATAAAGTTAGAAGTATTTACTCTGACCCCTTGAAAAAACTTACTAACTTCTCTACTTTTGTTGTTGCTATAAAGCAATGCTTTTTGTAGGAAAAACAAGAAAGTGATACTTAAAGGGGATAGTTAAAATTATATGGGAGTTGGAATTATGAGTAATTTTATTTTCATTTCACATATGTATATTTTCTATAAATATGTATTTTCTTACACTTCAGTGAGAAATTTAAATGAATGGATAGATGACTTTGCTATACAAAATAGAATCTGCAGATTTGTAAAAGTATGAATTGTTAGCTTTCCCATTGCTGATAAAACATATCCAACACCTGTAACTTAAAGGAGAAGAGGGTTGATTTGGTTCACAGATTCAGAGGATTCAGTCCATGGTTGGTTGGCTCCAGAGAAACTCATGGCAGCAGGGCATGAGTAGCAAAGCTGCTCATTTCTTGACAACAGGGAAGCAGAGAATAGGACAGCACCAAAGAGGAAGGGGCCAGACGGAGTCCCCATAGTCACACCTCCTTGATCCACCCAGACACCGTCAGGAGGGTATGACTCACCCCATCGGTTGCTCCCAAGCCAACTCAGCTGACGCATAAGCTTAACTATCACAATAAATGATGCTTATTATAGTCTTTTTCTGCTGTAATTCATAAAGAGCAGAAATTTAATTCTCACAGTTCTGGTGTCTGGCAAGTGGAAGATGAAGGTACTATTTTGCTATCTGGTGAGAGTCCTGTCTCTGTTTCCAAGATGGTGCCTTGACATTGCATCCCTGTCAGGCAGAGGACAAAATGGCAGGTAAATGCTCCACAAAGTTCCACTTTATGGGTGCCTAATTCCATTCACAAGTGAGTTCTTGTGGCTTAAATATCTCCTAAAGTCCCCATCTGTAACTCTTACCTGGCTGGCAAGCCTGAATTTTAGAGAGAACACATTCAAACTACAACAACGCTAACACCAAACCAGATTTTCCATGGGTAAAGATAAACTCATGATGACATCAAGTACAGGTTGTGTATTAGTTCAAGTTATCTGAGAAACAGTCACCAAGACATGGGAAAATTATTAGGAGAAAAACCTACGAGTGAAAACGAGAAGGGAGCCAGAGGCAGCTGAGGACAGTGAGACACAGAGTGAAGGGGAAGAGAAGGAAAGAAAATTGGGTGGAAATGTTTGAAAGAACAGAAGTTCAGCAAGGCCAGCAGGGAGTTCATAAGTCAAATCTCTGTCAGAGAGTCCTCTGTCTCTCAGAAACAGGCCTGCTCTACACCTTGCCCCACTCATTTCCTCACTGGCAGCCACCTCTGGGAAGTCTGTCCCGAGTGATGCAGGGAGAGATTTCCAAGGCCAGCAGCTGGGCCTCTAGAAATTACGCTACCTGCAGTCAGAAATCTGAAACATGCATCTTTATGGTTACCTCAGAGAAAAACTACAAGAGGCAAGAGGATTACCAAGAGTTCAGGCCAGCCTAGGTTATGTGAGTTCAAGACCAGCCTGAACTATATAGGCAGACCCTGCCTCAAATAACCAAAAGGAAAGAAAGAAAGAAAGAAGAAAGAAAGAAAGAAAGAAAGAAAGAAAGAAAGAAAGAAAGAAAGAAAGAAAGACTAACAATTATGCACTCAAAAGTATGTGACTTTTAGTGATGAATTGCTTAAAAGCCTTCGTTTACCATATAAATAGGGTTTCAAGGAGACACAGACTTTTTGGAAACAGAATGTGACACAGAGATCATTACAGGTACAGGAGACAAATAAACACCAGGGCCTTTATTACTATTAAAAGCACGATTTGTGTTTTCATCCAAAGCAATCAGGGACTTAAAAGTAGTTTTTACTAAAAACCATGACTCTTCCCTTGGGCCTCAGATGGCTAATAGGTACTAGGTGCAAAACAAAAGTTTGATCTTCATTTTGTAAAACTCTGGGTCAAATTCTCAGTTCTGCATGTAGGCATGCTAGTCATTAGGGAACATCTATCTAAAAGCTGCAGAACAAGATTTATTAGCACTACATTTACCTGGCCTGTCTTATCCTCCTTCCAGGCTGAGGACAGACACCGAGTATAACCAAGTTAATCTTCAGGATTTGCAGAGATGTCCAGTTACCAGCTTTCACAGTGTCCAGGTCTGGACCCCAAGCAGCCCTGGAAGCAATGCACGAAATTCTCCATCCTCCGTCCTGAACCTGTGGTCATGTGGGTCCCAGCACAGAAGTCACCTTCCCAAGCAGGGTCAGTCACCTCTTGAGCACCGACCTGTCCCCAAATCGTAAGAATTCCTCCAGAGCTACAAAGCGGAGCCAGCCCCAGCCCTGTTACAGGGGTCTCCCGTCCCGTCTGGGCGCCTGTCTGGGCCTCAGCCTTCCAGCTGCTCCAGCCGGAGTCCTTGCCCTGTTCCATTTTACTTTCCTGTGTTCCAGGGCCAGCTTGGTCTTCGTCAGCTTTTACAGATAAAGTCACCATTTCCTTTTACTTTCCAATTAAATCTTTTTTTTTTCTGAAAATTTGTACCTTAGATATAATTTCCATTATCACTAAAGCAAGGACCCACACTACCCAATGAAAAACAAACTTTAAAGTTATTTTAAATTCTTATTTTATAGATAAGAAGATGGTATTTTAAATAGTTAGATTAAATATGGGGTGACCATAGGAAATAGCCCAGTTTCTTATTTCTCCGTAGAAGCTATTTTGTATTCTGAGCATCACTGACTTTACATTTTGAGACACCTTGATTGGGGCAAAGTTAATTTCATAGGACAGAAAGAGTTTTAGAATGAAGAATGAGCCTCAAATACAAGGATCACCATCTAGACCTAAGCCCACATTCATCAGTAATAAAATTTGCAGACAGAAGTCAAATGAAAACCCCATCTTTATTTCTTGGAGACATATAAAATATTAGACCAAAGCTGGATATCTAGACTAAACCTTTTAGATTTCCAGATAAAGTCACTGAAGTTAAGGAAATAAAGAAACTACATTTATTAAGCAACCACTATGTGAAATAGTACTACCACTGTATCATGATTTCACTAGTGTTGTGAGAAGTTAGCTCGAGCAGCAGAATGAAGTCTGCTTTGGAGACACAAAGAGCAAGTAAGACGTTACTGTGGAGCCAGGGGTGGCAGTGCACAACACTAACCGCAGCATTTGGGAGGCTGAGGCAAGGGAATCGCCGTGAGTTCAAGGCCAACCTGGGCTACATAGTCGGTTTAAGGCCAGTCTGAACTACAAAGCGATCCTGACTCAAAAGAAGTTACTGTAATCATCCAGCAAATGATAGTGGGAATAGTAATGAGGAGGGAGTTTTCATCCAGTGAAACAAGAAAGCACAACACCTTGAGATTTGAAGGTAAAGCAGTCTCTCCAGAAAGAAGGAGGCAGAGGAAGAGGAGATCTTTAATCAGGAAGCTCTGTAAGGGTAGGTGGGAACGCAGTGTGGAGAGAACAGAAAACCCAGCCAGCAGAATTGAACTTGTAACAGACCTTCAGGCGGAGCTGCCCAGGAGTCACCTCTGCTCTCCTCAGTAGGGAGGAAGAACAGCAGGAGAAGCAGCAGGAGAGCGTGGTGCTGGAGAAGAAATACTAGGACAGTCCCCGGAGGCAACACTGCCAAGAGAGCCAGGCTGAGCATCTGCAGAGATCCTAATACTGGCCGGACCAGAGCAGGAGAGCAAGTCACACTGCGAGCAAGCGTGGATTCCGAGGAGGTGGAGCCGGGCAGGGAGGGAGAGAGCCCTGGAGGGTTAGGGGAACCCTAACCCTGGAGCAGTAGAACGGCCCCTAAAGGGTGCCGCACGTTTCTGGACTGACTTGTTACTTCAGATACCTCGTTTCTGCACTCCCTGTCATTCTTGACACAGGTTTTCCTAATCTGGTCTCCAGGTAAATGTACCCCATAGAATTCAGCTGCTGTAAGGATTAAATGGGACTTTGTGAGTAAACCTCCATGCAAGTATGTGTAAAGGGTGCTTTGCAAGCTAAAGGACTCAGATGTGGCTTTTCTCTACTCCCAAGGGCTGCCTCTGTGTCTTTTCTGACTATGCCTCACAGAAGGAAAGGGATTAAAGTTAAAAGGCTTGCACATGAGAAAAATATTGTTAACTTTTTAGTGAATTAAAATATAAGTGTAATTACATCTTGGAATTCTCTCTTTGTCTCTTTCTCTCATCTCATATACACATGCACGCAGGGTAGATGTTATAGAAAGTCATAATTTTTTCTCTAGCTCTGAGATCATCACTACAAATAGTAATAATACAGTTTTCAAAATACTTTCGTGTTGGCTCTGTAGCAAATCTTAACTGTAAAGTTGTTAAGCAATAACCATTATATGACAAATAAAACTTACACCTGTCTCTGTCTAAAATGCTACAGTTTATTGTTGTTGCTCTTATAAGAAAAAGAAAAAGCAACCCTGTAGGTATAACCCTTCACAAAAGAAAAATACCACGCTGGCAGCTCATTATTTCAGGGTGTTATTATGTTAGACGCTAGCTTCTAGGTGTAAGGCACATACCTATAATGATCACATTAAGGCAGAACCTCATTAATAATAGATGAGATCTGATTATATCCATTCCTGATGTTACTTTAATAACCTGTGGCATTTTTGTAACAAAAAAATAATAATTTAAACTTTTTTTGCTTCTTAAAACTATTCTTGGCACATGTTAGTACTAAGCGGGAGAAGATAAGCTGCTTTTGAATTGAGATGCAGCCCCTGACTTGATTTTTTCCCAGAGCCTTTTAACAATAAGAATTGACATGTCAAATAAATAATAATAATTCTATGATGAATTTCTGGCTGTTTATAGATTTCAGAAGAAAAGACTCAATGCCTTTGCACTGCTGTGCATAGTAATTTGGGGTTTTTAGCAGGCCACGTTGGTGTCTGTGTTCCTACCACCCGAATACCTTGCCTTCCCTTACAGTGCAGTTGACCCCACAGACACAGTCCACAGGAGCTGAATGGGTGTCCCGCGTAACACTTGCTTTGTGATTTCTCACCATGAAGAACTGTACTTTCTGCGTCCCTTGCCCAGTTTATGTTTCCCGTTTCACCTCTTCTGTAAGAACCACGTGGAAGCCCAGAAATATAGCACGAGCGCCTGCCTGACAAGCACAAGGTCCTGAGTCTGATTCCTGGTATCAATAAATAAACAGAAGAGCCAGGTGGGGGGTTGGATGATGTCACCTCCCCTGCCCAAATCTCTACAAATTATCTTGGGAGGGTAAATAGACTTTGCAGATGTTTGCTAAGTTGGGTCTTGAAATGGGGAGATTAGAGTAGCTAGGTGGAAGTGTCCAATGCAATCATACGAGTCCTCAGAAGGGAAGAAGGTGGTGGGATGAGAAGTCCAGATGGCAGAGATGTGCTCTGTAGACAGAGGAAGAAGGTGCGAGCTCTGGAAGACTGGTACCCGCAGAAGATGGCAAAGGCAGAGGGACCATAGTCTCTCTCAGGCCTTCAGAAATAGCCCGCCTGACTGCTCTTTGCTTTTAGCCTTAGAAGATTCATTTCAGACTTCTGGCCTCTAGAAGTAAAAGAGAATAAAATTGTGTCATTTCAAGCCACTACACCAAATCTGTGGTGATCTGTTACAGCAACAATTGAAAGCTAATACATCCTGTATCTTCATTCCTTTCAAAGAGTTTCTACACTTTTCCCTTCTGCTTTGTAAAGAAAGACTAGATCAAGATAGCGAAGAGACAGCCTACAGAACACAAGAACAGGAAGAAAATCTTTATCAGCTGTACTTCTGACAGGAGATAATATCTAGAATATACAAAATATTTCAATAAACCAAGTAATCCAATCAAAAATGCACAAAGGACCTAAATTGAGACTTCTCAAAAGAAGTACAAATGGCCAATAAATATATGAAAAATGCTCAACATCTTTATTCATCAGAGAAATGCAAACCAAAAAACTAAACAGAGATTTCTTCTTACCTCAGTTAGAAAAGGTGAGAAACAAAAAATAACAAATACTGGCAAGGATATGGAGGAAAGAAACCCTTATACCCTGTTGGTAGGAATATAAATTGGTACAGTAGAAAACAGTACAGAACTTGCTCAGAAGACAAAACAATAGAACTATCATATGATCCCACTACAATACTCATGGGTGTTTAGCCAAAGTAAATGAAGTCAGAACATCACAGAAGCCCACCCTTCCACCACGAACATTGGGTAAGCCTGCTGCAGGCCGGAGCTGCCTCAGACTGCCACGGCTGGGCCAGCCCCTTGGGGAACCCACCTGTCTTATGGACCTAGTGCTGCAGTTAATCTTTGGATCCAACCCCTTCTCCCAGAACCTTGGACTACAGTGGACTACCATGCTGGCTGGATGAGACACTCAGGAACCCCTCACCCAAACAGCAGGCTCCAGTCAGTATAGTGAGTTTGCCCTGAAAATAGAGGTCTGCAGTGGGTAAATAGGAGTGGAAGTGAAACTCCCTCCAACTGTAAGACATTGGCAAACCTGGCAAGAGAGTGGGTAACCCCCTCCTCCACACAGAGAACATCAGACAGGTTGAGGAGTGCGCCAATAATGTTCCCCCCAATTTAGAGAAAATTAAAAGTGCTTATGAGACCCCCAGTGACACAGTAGGGCCTCAGCTGACACAAAGACTATAGCCAAGGAGACCTGGTGACCTGCAACATCCTGAAGATGTAACAATACCAGAAACTAAGAGTTGCCCTACATCAATACTTCTAGGCTAGTTAGCCCAGAAAGAATATAGGACTCATCCAACAGGCACAGTAGGAGGAATTCAGGAGACTAGATCTCTTCACTGCAGTACCCAGCAATTTGACAAACATCAACCACACAGTAGGACCCTAAAACTCACAGTACAGACAGTTGTGACTGTTGGGATAGAAAGACCAGATATTTACCCAAAAGGTGAAAATGACTAAATGAGAAGGCAAAATGCAATCCCGAACATCTAGTCCATCAGCAGCAAGTACAGGTGACAATGAAATAGAAGACTTTAAAAGTCATACACCAAAAATCTCTGAAAAGTTAGCAAATGAAGTAAAGAAACAAATCCATGAGGCTATAGAGGAACTCAAACTAGAAATAATGTCTTATATAAAGACAGAAATAACAACCTTAGTGAATGAGCTGCTCAACATAGCTAGAGAAGAAATACATTTAAAAAATATAAAAGCATGGGAAATTGATTGAAACTTTAAATGAACAATGCAGAAAACAAGCAGAATCCATAAACAAATTCAAAGAGATATCCAAGAAACAAAAAATTATATTGAAAGCCTGCAAAACCATTTAAATGAAGCTGAGGATAGAATTTCAGACCTTGAGGACAGGATTGCAGATAGCGATCTTGAAAGGGTAGAACTTATAAAAACAACAAAGCAGCATGAAATGATAATCCAGCAGCTTCAAGATGATGCCAGGAGAAACAATGTTATATTAATAGGCATCAGTGAGGAGGCAGGAGGCAACACAAAGGACATAACTAAGCTGTTCACAGAAGTAATGGCAGAAAATTTCCCAAACATGGGGGAAAAACCTGATATACAAATAAGTGAGGCATATAGAATGCCAAACAGTCATAACTAACATAAATCTATACCCAGACATATAATAATTAAGATCTCAGACATACAGCATCAAAACAGAATACTAAAAACTGTTAGAGAAAAGACACAACTCACCTACCAAGGAAAGCCTATTAGAATCATGGCAGACTTCTTAGCGCAAACCTTCAGGTTAAGACAAGCTTGGAGTAAAGTATTTCAAGCCCTAAAAGAAAAATATTTTCAACCCAGACTGATGTACCCAGCAAAACTGTCTTTTAAATTTAATGGAGAAACAAGATACTTCCATGACAAAGAACAACTGAAGAAATTCATGTCCACCAAACCAACCTTAGAAAGAGTGCTGAAGAATATCCTAGATAGAGATAAAAATGACCACAATCTCCAGAACAACAACAGAAAGAAACCACCAGGCTGGGCAAAAAATTAAACAAGGAGAAAAATCAGGAAACTAACAATAGGAACACAACATGGCAAAGTCAAGCCAGTACATATCAGTGATATCCATAAATGTAAATGGGCTCAACTCACCTATCAAAAGAAACAATTTGATGGAATGGATAAAGAAACATGATCCCACAATATGCTGTATACAAGAAACACATCTGACTCAAAAAGAAACTCATAGATTAAAAGTCAAAGGATGGAAAACAGTATTCCATGCAACAGGAAGCTAGAAAAAAGCAGGGGTAGCTATACTGTTTGCAGACAAAGTGAACTTCAAACCTAAAAGGATTAAAAGAGATAAAGAGGGCCCCTACATACTTATTAGTGGAAAACTACAAGAGAAAGAACTAACAATTATAAATATATATGCACCAAATACAGGAGCACCCAACTATATAAGACAAACACTAATGAACGTGAAAAACCAAATACAAATACACAAGAACACAATTGTAATAGGAGACCTTAACAGCCCACTGTCACAAAGAGATAGATCAACTAGACAAAAAGTCAACAAAGAAACAACAGAACTGAATCATACCTGTGAGCGAATGGACATAGTGGATGTTTACAGAGTGTTTCACCCATCCACCTCAGAATATACGTTCTTCTCAGCTGCACATGGGTCATTCTCCAAAATAGATCATATATTAACCCATAAAGCAGTCTTCACTAAATGCAAAGGGAGCAAAATTATCCCATGCATAATATCTGATCATAGTGCACTAAAATTGGAAATCAATGATAAAAACCCTGCAAAACCTGCATAAATACATGGAAATTAAACAGCAACCTTCTGAATAACCAGTAGGTTACAGATGAAATTAAAAAGGAAATAAAACAATATCTACAATACAATGAAAATGCAACCATACCATAACCTACGGGATGCAATGAAAGCAGTTGTAAGAAGGAAATATATAGCAATAAATAGTCACATCAAGAAAATGGAATGAACACAAATAAATAACCTAATGCTACATCTCAAGCTTCTAGAAAAAGAAGAGCAAGTCAAACCCAAAACTCATAGAAGGGAGGGAATTGTAAAGATTAGAGCAGAAATTAATGCAATTGAAACTAAAAAAAATACAAATAATTAATGAATCAAAAAGCTGTTTTTTTGAGAGAATAAACAAAATCAATAAACCCCTAGCCAACCTTATCAAGAAAAAGAAAGAAAAAACTCAAATCCATGCAGTAAGGACTGAAAAGAAAGAAATTACTACAGATCCCTTGGAAATTCAAAAGATCATGAACACCTACTTTGAAAACCTCTACTCACATAGGGTGGAAAACACAGAGGAAATGGATAGATTTTTAGAAACATATGAACTCCCAAAACTCAACAAAGAAGATATAGCAATTTTGAATAACCCAATATTAGCTACTAAAATTGAAAATTAATTAAAAACTTACCAACAAAGAAAAGCCCAGGCCCTGATGGATTCACAGCTGAATTCTATAAAAATTTAGAGAAGATTTAATGCCAATACTCCTTAAATTCTTCAATGAAATTGAAAGAGAAGCAGTCCTCCCTAACTCATTCTTGGAGGCAAGTATCACTCTGATACCAACACCAGAGAAAGACCCAACCAAAAAAGAGAACTATAGACCAATCTCACTAATGAACATTGATGCAAAGATTCTCAATAAAATATTGGCAAATAGAATGCCGCAAATCATTAAGAAGATTATACACCATGACCAAGTGGGGTTCATTCCAGGAATGCAGGGATGGTCCAACATACACAAATCAATAAATGTTATACACCACATCAACAGAGCCAAAAATAAAAATCACATGATCATCTCAATAGATGCAGAAAAAGCTTTTGATAAAGTCCAACACCTTTTCATGATAAAAACTTTACAGAAACTCGGAATAGAAGGTATGTTATCAATCTCATAAAGGCCATCTATGACAAACCAACAGCCAATATTATACTAAATGGACAAAAACTGAAAGCCTTCACTCTAAAATCAGGAACAAGACAAGGATATCCACTATCACCACTGCTATTCAATATAGTTCTGGAAACACTAGCCAGGGCAATCAGACAAGTGAGAGAAATAAAAGGCATAAAAATAGGAAAAGAAGAAGTTAAATTACCATTATTTGCAGATGACATGATACTCTACATAGAAGACCCCCAAAACTCCATCAAAAGACTACTAGAGGTAATAAACAAATTCAGCAGCATAGCTGGACACAAAGTCAACACTCAAAAATCAATAGCATTCCTGTACACAAACAAAAAACTCACTGAGAGAGAAATTATGGAAATATTACCTTTCACAATAGCATCTTAAAAAATGAAATACCTATGAATCAACCTAACCAAGAATGTAAAACAATGCTGAAAATTATACTACTGTAAAAATGGAGATCAAAGAGGATATTAGAAAATAAAAGGATATTCCTTGCTCTTGATTAGGAAGAACAAACATTGTGAAAATGGCCATACTCCCAAAACTGTTAAACAGATTTAATGCAATCCCAATCAAAATACCATCAACATACATTACAGATATAGAAAAAACATTCCTAAAATTCATTTGGAAACAGAAGAAACCTAGAATAGCAAAGGTGATTCTGGGCAACAAAGGCAAGACAGAAGGCATCTCAATTCCTGACTTAAAACTATACTACAAAGCCACAGTTATAAAATCTGCATGGTACTGGCAAAGAAATAGACCTGAGGATCAATGGAACAGATTAGAAGATGCAAGCACTACTACAAAGACACTCAGCCACTTGATATTTGACAAAGGGGCTAAACATGTTCACTGGAAAAAAGATAGCCTCTTTAATAAATGGTGTTGGAAAAATTGGCTTTCCACATGCTGAAGACTGAAAATAGACCCATGCCTATCACCATACACTAAACTAAAGTCAAAATGGACCAATGATCTAAACATTAAAACAGAAACACTAAATCTACTGGAAGACAAACTAGGTAAAAATCTTGGAGACACAGGGAGAAATTTCATGAATAAAACACAAACCACACAGGAAATACGTCAAAGAATCAACAACTGGGATCTCATATTACTAAAAAATTTTTGTACTTCAAAAAAAATCACCAACAGAGTGAAAAGAAAATCCACAGAATGGGAAAAAACATTATTGAAAAGTTTCTGCATTTCAAAAGAAATCACCAACAGAGTGAAAAGAAAACCCACAGAATGGGAAGAATTTTAGCCAGCAACCCCTCAGACAAAGGACTTATAAAGAACTGAAAAACATCAAGCCCCCCAAATTCAAAGACCCACTCCAAAATGGGCATCGGAGATGAACACACATTTCTCAGATGAAGATATACAAATGGCAAATAAATACATAAAGAAATGTTCACTACCACTGGTCATTTGAAAAATGCAAATTAAAACAGCATTTTCATTTTCATTTTCATCTTACCCCTGAAAGAATGACTGCCATCAAGAAAACAACTGATAACAAATGTTGGTGAGGCTGCAGGGAAAAAGGAACACTGCTCCACTGTTGGTGGGAGTACAGACTGGTGCAACCACTGTGGAGGTCAGTATGGAGATGCCTCAAAAAACTAGGATTGGAAGTTCCATTCAATCCAGCTAATCCTCTCCTGCATATTTTCCCAGAAAAAGTGAAAAGGTCTTGTCACAGTGATATATGTGCACCCATGTTCATAGCAGCACAATTTGCGATAACTAAATCTTAGAAACAACCAAAATGCCCATCAAACGCAGAATGGATGAAAAAAAATGTGGTATTTTTATACAATGGAATACTACTCAGCTATAAAAAGGATGATCTTGAGGCCTTTATAGGTAAATGGAGGCAACTTGAGAATATTCTCATTAGTGAAATAAACAAGACTCACATTAGTAAATATCACATTGTCTCTCTAGTGTAAAAACAGTAAGAATGGCCAGAATAATTTTATCCAAAAAGTATGATAGATATAAAAGCATACTAGATACAATAGAATTTGTAAAAGTGAAAGGGAAGGAAAGTGCTCTAAAGGATATAATGGTATGTAGAGTGTGTAAAATAGATGGCCATATTACTGAGTTTTTGTTAGGTCATTGAACAGAAGAGTTTGTACTGTCAGTGAGTGTCTAGCCACCTTTTATGCTTTGACTTTGTAACTTTAACAAGTATTGCCAAGTTAACAATATGTAATGTATCAACTAGCAATTTTATGATGTTAATTTTTTTAACTTTGTATTCTACTTTTCTTCTTGTTTTTTCTATTTTGTCTTTTTAAAATTTTCTTTCTCTCTTAAAATTTAAAAAAACAAAGTAAATGAAGTCAGCATACAAAAGAGAAGCCCACAAAAGGATATTACAGCAGGATTCACACTCAGGCTGGGCGTGGCAGGCATGCCTGTAACCCTAGCACCTGAGAGGCTGGGGCAGGAGGATTGCTGACAGTTTAAGGCCAGCCTGGGCTACGTACCAAGGTCAGGGTCAACCTGAACTACACAGCAAGACCCTATCTCAAAAAAAAAAAAAAAAAGATTCACACATTCATCAACAGCTGAATGGATAAAGATATATATATTACAAAGTATTATTCTGCTCTAAAAAACAATGTAATCCTGTTATTTGCAGGAAAATGGATAGCATTGGAGGACATCATGCATTTTCTCATATGCCAAATCTAAAACAGAAAACA
Source organism: Dolichotis patagonum (assembly GCA_004027295.1). Taxonomy (NCBI): domain Eukaryota; kingdom Metazoa; phylum Chordata; class Mammalia; order Rodentia; family Caviidae; genus Dolichotis; species Dolichotis patagonum. The sequence goes on from PVJX010007018.1 coordinate 48,515, forward strand.
AAAAGCCTGAAAGTAGACGAGGGGCTATGAGGGAATTGGAAAGTGGATCAAAGGCCAGGATGAGAAAAGGTAAAAAGGAAAGTAGCCATGACCAGTGCATTACATATCCATGTATATAAATGTCACCATGAAACCCATTACTTTATAGCTAAAATACGTCAACTTAAAAAAGGAGGAAAAAGAAAGATTATACAGAGCAGAGAAACAGGAAAAGAAACTTCTATAGATATCATTTTAATCTATGTGAACTTGAACAAAAACAGCATATAAACAATGGAAATCATAATTACATTATAGAACAAAAAGAGAAAAATAAACAGCTATTGTTAATATGCTGTTGCTTTTCTTTCCAGGATTTTTTCTACATCTGTTATTATGTACTTTGGTTTTACTGCCAGGATACTGGGAACGAAAGGAAGGCAAGGTTTTCCTTTCTTTTTTCTTTGGTACCATCCTTGAATCTTTCAGATAAAATTTTCTCATCTAAGCACTTCATTAGTTGTGTTACCTGTACTTCACCACTCTATTTTATTCCACTTAAATGTACTTGTTTTGTCTTTTCAAAGAAAACTAGGAGAGAGAAAAAGGGAGAGAAGGGGAAAAGAAGGGAGGGAGGGATGGACAGACAGAGAAGACAGAAATTTATCCCGCCCCCGCAATGGAAAAGGTTGATTAATGCTCTCACAGTTTTGCATATTCGTTCTGTCCATAGGCCTCTTTTTTATTATTATTCATTAAACATTCCATTTGTGTCCAGCAATTGGGAATTGCTTGCATTTAACAGTTTAATGTCTGTGCAGTCAGTGATGTAGAGAAATTAATGTAAATGAAAATAATTATTGAGTATTGGGCCCAGCAGGAAGCCATCCCAGCCTGTATCCCTCATCTAATTCACTGCTTACGCCAGAGTGCAGACCTTCTAATGCAGTGTAATTTCCTCTTTGTAAGGTGCAAAATGCAGCTTCCATTAAGGGTCAATTTGAAGGATGTTTCCTACAGAGAGAGCGCATCCGCATCATGTGAGGTACTTGGGAAGCTGGTGTCCTCTGCGTGGGTTCTGGCCAGGACATTCATCCTGAAGGCAATTTGGAGAGTGAGACAATAGGCAATAAAGCTAAATCATTCACGAGCGAGACGTCAGAGGGCTCTCTCCTCTCTCCTCCGCGCCCTGGCAGCAGAGCTGGGCTGCAGCCAAGGCTGTTCTCTCTACTAGCAGGGCAGCTCTCCTTCCTCCAAGGTCATTCCCATCCATAAAGCAGGAAAGAGAAGCGGACTGGAATGGAGATGCGGTCTCTGAAGCCTTTCTCGCAGAAAGTCTACAGCCACCGTGCTTCTCACAATTCTTCCTCTGCGCCACATTCCTATTCCTCATACACCCAGGGTCAAGATGCTGGCTGCTCCAGGGTAATCTGATTACACGGTCATAGGGAAGATTTGCTCAAGCTATGCTAGGACTCACACACTCAAAATAAAAACCGTTGCAGAACAGACTGGGAAAAATCATTAACTTTAGGAAGTCGGTGACTATAAAAACTGTGTGATACGTATATTCTGTATTATCCCAATTTTCTTCAATGGACATCTATCACTTTTACAATTAGGAAACACTTTATAAAACATATAAAGCTTCATTGTCTAACACGAATCACCTTTGCTCTAGTGTAAATTCTTAAGGAGATTCAGATCAACTGGTCAACCACTCACAACTTACAGCAAGATTTATTAAGCATCTACTAAGCTCTTTAGCATTAAGACTAAACAAATAAATAAGGTATGCCTCTACCTCAAAGGAACTTTAGTTCAAAACATAAACACATAGTATTAATTTCTTCTAATAACTTCTTTGGTATTTTTACTCTATCTCAGATATTAGCTATCTTCAATACTTTACCTATTTCCATATCTATAAAATGAAGATAATGAGTTGGTTTTGAAGATTCGCCATTGAAGCACTTGGTATAGTTTCCAACTTAGAGGAAATCAACAGCTATTTGTTCAGCTGTGAAGGATATTACAACACAAAAGACTAAATAAACTAAAACCTAAATCAGAAAGGTCCAGGGGAGAACAACTCTACATTAAAAGGCGATGACAGGAACACTTAAGCTTTGTTTGAAAGATATGAGAATTTTGTAAACTGACAAGTAGGTAAAGGTATTCTAGGCAGGGGAGCTAGTGTGCATCTGCTCTCTTTGAAAGTGACTCTCCTAGCACTTCTATAAGTAAGCAGTCACCTGTTTGACAGATTACCAGGAGACCCCTAAAAGCAGAGCCATGCACTCTGAGGCTGTTTCTGGGACTAAGACACCACCTGATAAATGTCCAGATTCATTTTGTAACTTGATTCCACAGGACAGAAAGGTAATGGCAGGTCAGTCATTGGAGATTGCTCCTTTGTTGGTCTTTGACTTGACACAGAACCTTCACAAAAACTCATCTGAATAAAATACACTCTAGTTTGGCTCTTGAATGTACTCCAAAGGCCCGGATGTTAAAGGCTTGACCTGAAGCTGACACTATGGGTAGGTGGTGGAGTCTCTGAGCGGTGAAACCTAGTGAGAAGACCACGGTGTGGGTGGGGGCGCCTTCTAATGGAGTGTGGGATCCAGACCCTTACTCTTCCACTCCACGGTAGTTAGTGATGGGAGTGACTTTGTTCCCCTCCACACAACCGCCATGATGTGCTGCCTTGCCACAGGCCCAAAACAACAGCGTCAACCAATCGTGGACCTTCAAGCTCTGAGCCAAAGATATCTCTCTATATAACTCGATGATCTGTCTTACATTGCTTTCTTGTGATCCGCTTTGCTCCATTTTGTTGTGTTTAATTTTACCCTATTGATATAATTGCATGTATATTTGAGTGGGTAAGATGGATGACCATATTGTTGTTTTTGTCAGATCATGGAGCAGAACTGTTAACAGTCTCACTGTTTGAATGTCTACTTTACGTGTTTTAACTTTGTAATTTGAACAGCTATTTCCAAGAAGTCAGTATGTAATTAGTCAAGTAGTAATTTCTTAGGTTTTATTGTTGTTGTACTTTTCCTTTTTTCCTTGGAATACTGTATTGTTGCTACCCTTTATTCTGTTTTATTTTGTTTTGTTTTTTCCTCTTTAAATAAAATTATAACTCGATGATCTCAGGTCTTGCTATAGTTACAGAAAACTGACTGAAACGTGGGCTTCCGGGTAGGTGGAAATAGCACACAAACTTCTTGAGGCAGCAAAGCAGTATTTGTACCTGCAGACAGGAGCTGGCTCCTCACCTTGTCTTCACCACTCCTCTTTGCCCTGTGTACTATCAGACACTCTTCTAGACCAAAACCAATTGATAAGTGCTGGCCATCCCAGTGATCTTCTGGAAGAGGAAACTAAGAGAAGAAAATTGTTTTATTTTGGATAAAATCTATTTGTTTTCCTTCAGAAACATTAGTCGCTGGGCAAACGGTGTAACTGGTTCTAACCCTGGTTTGAGCAGTACACTGAACACACGAGTTCAGTGACTACAGACACTCACAAGCACGTTAGGAATCAGCCAGAGAGATGTGGAAGACAAAGTTCATGTCAAGAGGAGGACTACAGTGCATGTTATCCTCATTCAATTAAGAATTAAGCCCACAGTGGCCTAAGTGCCTTCCTGGCAAGCACAGGTTGTGAGTTCGATCCCCGGTACCAAATAAATAAATAAATAATTAAGCCCACATAACTTTCTTCTCCAAAACACATGCCCAATATACCTAACTTGAAAGTCCCTTACCTTCCCATTAAAAATTTCAGTTATTTAACAATAATTTTCAAACATCACCACTTTTGCTAACACTGTTCCTCCAAATTTCAGGAAACTCTGCCCTTCAGTTTATAACATAATTCTCATTCATCTTTGTTCATAATCAGTGTTCACAAGAGGTTTATTTATAAACAAATGTGGAAGGTCCCAAGAAAATTGATAAAAATTGATAATGTCCCCAGAAATGACTGAGCTCAAAGAAAGATCTGATGTTTCATTCATGGTGATCTCTTCCTAACGAGCACAGGAGCACACTGGAAAATGTTAGCCAAAAACCAAGTTATGAAATATCAGCTCTTAGATTAGAGGTGCCACACATCAAACAAACACCCACCCTGAGTTGCATTGATGTTTTCCTGTTTTAAGTATAAGACTTCCTTTGAGCGTCTCTCACTGTGATTTTCCAGAAGGTAAATTGTAATGCACTGAGGATGTTATCCTAAGTGACCAACTGGGTGAACAACATGTCACTTTCATGTGATGGGATTATCCAGTTTTAGTGATTGCTCTCCATGTAAAGCAGGCAGTCTATAAAGTGTTTTAAAAAAAATAAGTGGCTTCCACTCATGAATTTCTTTTCCTTAATACCTAAGACCCTATAGACCTTTCAGATGGATATATCCCATTTCTTTTCAACTCAGCCAATCTACCATAGCCTTGAGCAGCGCCAATAAATCCAGCTATAATTTATTAAAGATTTTCAGGGCACTATGTTCAGCCAGTTCACATGACAGCACACTTTGTTAAAAAATGGTCCCATCACCGAACACAAGAAAGCACAAGTCAGAACCACAATAGGTTTAGGGTGTCTGAATTAGGGTGTGTATGGACTCGAATCCCAAGTGCGTCTTGGTGCTGACAGTCCAGCTCTGTACGCGTTCGGCCACAACTGCTGGAATGTGTATCGTGGAGTCCTCGAGAGACAGGTGAACAAAATCGTATAAACAATTCTTGTTACACTCAAAGCATCCACGACTTCTAAGGTAAAATTAAAAACAGTAAACACTCAGGTTTTCGGTACAACTGTAATCTTCTCCTAGTTTTTTCTGCCCCCTCCCCCAGCATCTTGAGTCCTTTTAGGAAGAAGCGCTTCTTGAGCACACCACGGGGAGCGGTCCTACTGTTACTGCGTTGTTTCTAATCTGTGTATATTGTTTTACCAACGGCCAGCAGAGGAAAGATGAATGATGCCTGGATTTCCTTAAGGGAGTAGAAAAGGAAACACTGAAATCACACAAGTACACTACCAGCAAGTCTCGCCTAGGGCCTACAGATAAATTGGAAAATTGGCTGCTAGGTTTCAATGCTTCTTCTCAAAATCCATGGGATCAAAAATTTAGTTCTCATCACATCAGTGATGTGACTAGCTCCCCACCCTGGATGCCTCTACCCCTCACCATCCATGTGGGCACACAGCAAGAAAGCTTTATTAGATGCTGACGCCTTGATGCCAGATTTCCTAGCTTCCTGAATTATGATACATGTTTTTATTTTAAAATTACCTGACCTCTGGTGTTCTGTAATGAAAGGCCAACTAGACTAAAAAGGTGCTAGAAAAGAATCACTAGAAAAGAGCCACTATATATATTTTAAAGAATGTAATCCTTGGTGATCCTCTTACCATGCCAGATCAAGTCTGGACTCTCGATATGGTTATTGATGACAGCTGCACCATGATATGAATGTATTTGATACTGCTGAACTGTCCAGCAAAAAATGGTAAAGATGGGTCAAATTTTTAAATTGTGGGTTATGGAAATAACTTACAGGTTTTAGGAGTTGAATTTAGGTATCTTTACTTGAAAGAATTATGAATTTGTTTTTAGGTGAAATAAAACAATAATGATTTTATACTGTGAAACATGTAAGGTCAAATGTAGCAATGACACACAAAGAAAACATCTCTCAAAATTTGGGCTCAAGACAAGATGTAGGGAGTTCCCTAATATCTCCCCACAACCTGGGGACTTTCTACTTAAATTGCCACCACTAGAGACCACTGAACCTCCACCTAATAGACCCATAGCTGAAAGAGGACAGATCACCTGACTCAGTCGCTCTGAAAACGAGGCACAGCCTTCCCAACATGGAAAACTCCGCTCTCAGTGCCAGTCTTCAGGGAAGTCTGCGTATCGACATTGATGCCTGCCAGTAGGACTTCAGGCTTTCTCGCAGGGCCAACTCATTAGCGTACTGCCGGAGCAGAAGCTGCTGAGGCATCCACAGTAGAGCCAGCCTGTCTCCTCATAATCTCACATTCAAGTGCTTGGAGGAAGCTTCCTTGTAGTCCCCAAGTATACTGATCATGTTTCCAAAAAAACCTAACAGGACAGGACAAAACACAGCATTGGTAGCTAAAGTAGCACTTTCAGAAGGCTGGAAAAAGAGCTGGTGGCATTAGAGTAAGAAGAGGCTGAAGGAAGGATAACAAGTGTGAATGCCTGATAAGGTTTGTAAGCCCCAGAAATCTGCAGCTGGGATTTAGTTATCTTATTGTGAGTAGTAGCAGTGCTCCACAGAGCTCTTTATTACGTGTACTTTGATTTCTTTACACTATGTGATTCTCGCATATCTAATCACTGAACTTTAAAACCCCATATGGATACTCAGCTGATGTGGCTCAACCTCTATAGATACTCCCTCCAAAGAATATTTACAGCATTTATAAGTAAAGGATAAACCCTTCACTTACTTCTTAATACTTCTTATAGAATTACATGCCATCATCTACCCTTGGATTACCACTTCTTTCCCTTTCTTTTTCTTTCTCTTTTTGTTTTTGTTTTTTTCCAAACAAGGTGTCTCATACTGTTGCTATGTCATTCAGGTGGGCCTTGAACGCACTCTGGAGCCCAGGCTGACCTTCAACTCACAATGATACTCCTGCCTCAGCCTCCTGAGTGCTGGATTATAGGCATGTACCACCACATCCAGCTGGATTACCACTCTTTAAAGGAGGCAGCAAGTCCTCCAGAGCGATGCCAAATACCAGCTGGTGGTAACTTAGTGTTTTAAGCTTTGTAGTGAAACACAGTACTTTACATATCTCTTCTTACTGTGGTTATATATTATTGGTGGTGACATGGTAACCTAGGTGCTTTGAGACTTTAATAAGTGTAGGACTTGGTAAACTCTCTCTTTAATTTAAATACTATGAGCTCAATACCATTATTTTCAGTTTAGAGCTGAGGAAATCAGAGCTCATAATATTCAATAATTTGACAAGGATCACATTGTTAAGGAACGGTATTCTTAACATTGATAATGTGGATCAAACTAATTTCTGTATATCTGTCAGATCCCAGAAAAAGAAAAAAAAAGCTCCTAATCTTAATCATCATGGTTTAATAAAGCTGTATCTTAGTGGAACCAATAAAGTTTTGTGAGTTTGACACTTCAAGTGCTTCCCCCAAGAAGTATCTAGACAAAACTGGATGTTGAAAAAACCATACATTTTACCGTTTAGGCCAAATGGATGCAGAGAACTTCTATAATATCCACTACCACAGACGGTAGCCTCTCCCATCAGGAGAGAAAGTGAAAATTGTGCTCCTAAATAATAAGTGAGTTCCCACACCTTCAACATGGGCCCCAGAAGCCTCCTTCAAACAACTGCTATTTGCACAGAGTAGAAGTGACAGGCCTGGATGAAATTTGAATTCTACTTAGGTCAAGTTACTTACCTCTCTACACCTTAGGTTTTTCATCCCTATAAAGGGCATTGTAATAATGTAAAAGCATTAGTTCTTTTTAATCTTAGCCTTTGGAATAAGCATGTCATTGTGGCTTTAGTTTCCATTGATCTCATAGCTAAAGATGTTGAGGATGTTTATTGGCCATTGGTGCATCCTCCCTGGCAAACTGCTCAAATGTTACCCATTTTTTAAAAATTGGATTGTTTTCTTCTTCATACTAACTTCTGAGTTTTAAAAGTAAATTCTGGATATAACCAAGTGTCAGTGAGGATAGGGAACCAGGGCGCTCACCTAGTGCCAGTGGGAATGGAAAGTTGTACGGCCACTTTCAAAACTGCTTGGCAGTTGATGAAAAAGTAAAACAGCCACCTATAGGACAGGCAGGCCATTCTACTTCCAGGCTTTACTCAAGAGAAATGAAAACAACTGTCCAAAAATAAACACTCGCATGTAAATATTCATAGCAACTTTATTAATAACAGCCTCAAACTAGGAATGACTCTGATGTCATCAACAACTAAATGGATAAACTACAGAATAACCATCCAAAGGACTGATATCACCCATAGAATGCAATAAAGTACTGATAAAGACTACAGCATGGATGAGTCGCAATTATACTGAGTGAAAGAAGTCAGAAAAATTATATGACCCCATTTATATAAAATTCTACAAGTAAAAATTAATCCACAATGACAGAAACAGATCAGATGATGGCTGGGGACAGGAAGAGGACAAAGAGAGAAAGAAGACAAAGGAGCAAAAGAAAACCATCAGAGATGATGGACATCTTCGTTTTCTTCATCATGGTGATAGTTTCCTGGTATGTACATACATATGTCAAAATATAGCAAACTATTTAGATATGTGTTTCTTTTTTTATTTTTATTCTGTATTTCTTTTTTTATTTTAAAGATAATAAAATCCAACAAATCAAAATAGAACAAAGCCAATCAGAACAAAACAGCAAAACTGGTACAGAACTTCAAAGCAGGATTCTAGGAAAACAACAATAGCTACCATAGTATGTCTTATCTCCATGGTAGTTGTCCATTCCATCAGGTATAGCAAAATCAAACCAAAAACAAAACAGGATAAAACCAATCAAAACAGAACACTGAATAAAGCAAAACAATTAATCAGAACAAAACAAAACAGTCAGAACAATACTGGATTTCAAAGACAAGACAGAAGGATCCCCCATATTTGCTGTACTGCATACTGTCGTCCTCCCAAGAGACGCTCAGACTGTGGCCTCAGGCCTGCAAACTCAACCCAACAACACAAGTATTCAGCTGCTTTTTGTCCCAGTTGCTATCACCTCAACCTGTTCTCTAAACCAGCCGGTTGCTTAGGGGTTGGGGGCAATTTTGGGGTTGATTCTCAGCCCGCACACTGGTAGGCTCATGAGGGTTGCTGACTTTTCTCTTTCTGGACCCCACGTGGCTTGCACAGCTGACCAGAAAGGCTAGCTAGTTGCCTCCTTGTTCGGCTCCTCCCAGTCCCAGCGTGACTCTAAATATGTGTTTATTGGCTGTCAATGGCCCTTAAAGTCTTAAAATTTTATTACTGTAAAATTCTCTTGGCCTGACAGTTGCTCCTGATACAGAAAAATTCCCAACAGTTAGGCTTGTAATACACAGTCCTGCTAACTTCTTGACCATGATAATATCAGGCCACTAAATGAAGAGAAACGAAAAGGCCAACATTCTAGAGAAAAGGCCCATCGTGCTCTGTGTCTGAGGTCCTGGGGGTCCCTGGTCTGGTCCACCCAAAAGCTGGTTGTTTGAACTTACATTTTAAGACCTGAATCTTCAGTCAATAAATTCTAGCCAGAATGTTGTTTGGAACCTGGGGAAAAATTGAAACTTATGTTTAATTCATTTCATTATTATTTCTTATGCTTTCTATCACAAATGGCCAATGTCTATACTTTAAAAAAAAAATACCATGTTCAACCAGGTAGATAAGTCATTCATCCATCCATCCTTCACTGAAAAAATTTTTATCCAATGGTGCAGCATATGACAGGCACTGTACCAGATTCACATTTTATTCAAATGACATAAAAGCCTTTTTAGCAGTCTCATGTTTATAGTTGAGAAAGCTTAGACTCAGGGGTCAGTTACTTACTTAAAATTAAAACTATTCTGTAGATACTGGATCCAGATTTAAGCCCAGGGCTGTCTAACAGAAACCACTCTTACCATTCTCCACATTCTGCGCACTGCTAGAAAGAAGCCTTTCTATCCACACAGAGCCAGTAGCCGGTCGTGGTGGCTTGTGGCTTGGGAGCCTGGGATCCCAGAGGCTTCCTTGGTTCTGCCTCATAGCTAACAGGAGGATCTGCTGCCCGCAGCTCAAGCACACGGCCCCGGGAATGGGTCCTGGGAAACAGTGAACTATCCATGCTGGTGGGCAGGGACCACCAGTGTGTGGCGTCTGTTACCTAGTAATGACTCTTCGTTGTAACGAAGGAGAGCACAATCATGAAAATGATTACAAGCCAAAAGCTAGTGGGGCTGTCATGTCTTCCCAAGAATGGAATGAGCCCCAGTGCAGGCTCGGGTTTAACGTCGCTCTCACATGGATGCACTGCAAGCAGTTTCAGTTGTACTGGTTCAGGTTAAACAGGCCTCCTAGATGTTGTTTTCCTTAGCAAAGTCAGTCTCCAGAGCATGGGATTTTCATATTCTATTTTAGAGATTTCAGGATATTTTGGTGTATTATTCTTGAATCAAAAATAAAATGAAAGGAAAAAATTCTTGAATATTTACCTATATATCCTTGTGATCTAATTATAGAAATAAAAAAAATTGCCCAAAACTCATATGCACTGAAAATCACTTCAGTGTCCTTTGTAAGAAGAAAAACTTAAAGCAAACATTAAATAATCTGATAATGTCAAAGATATGTATAAATGATAAATAGCGCACACATGATAAACAGCGCGCATACATTGAAAGTATTTTCAAACAATAAACCACATGGGGAATATTTCCGATTTCTAAATAATAAAAAATAGGGTATAAAAATAGTTAAGCACCCAGCACTCAGGAGGCTGAAGCCAGAAGATCAAGTCTAAGGTCAGCCTGGGCTACAAAGTGCGTTCAAGGCAACCTGAATTGGACAGCAAAGCCCTGTCTCAAAAAAAAACATTGTTCAGCAGTCTGATACTAAAATGGGCATGATGTTTATGAGTGTGTATAGCACGTGCATGCATAAGGGGGGGGTGCCCAGGACCTCATGCATGCTAGGAAAGCCTAGGAAAGCCTCCCAAACATTACCTATAGACAAGTACAGGTGAAATGTTTTCCCTCTCATTTTCATATTTTATCCATTATTAAAATATATGTTAAAAGTAATATAGTATATAGATTAGGTGCTAGAACAGAAAAAAAGACACATAAAGTGGAGAAACTTCTAAAATCTGAATAAAGTCTCCAGTCAATAATAATATATCTATGTTACTATCTTAGTTTTAATATGCTGTCACTATGTAAGATGTTAATATCACAGTAGGCTGAGTGAAAAGTATATGGGAATTCTATTCTGTCATTGCAACTTTTCTATAAACGTAAAATTATTTTTTGAAATAAAGTATTTTGGAAATACATATATGGCAAGCCACAGTAAGAATCATAGTAGAAGAAATGCTATTCTTCATTATCTGTTAGGGTGGCAATAATCTAACACACGTATTTCATTTTATTTCCTCGATGTATGTTATTCTTATATCTAATTGTAACTTCTTACGATCTAGAGCTCTGCTGGGCTTCTCTGTTTTCTTCCAAATAGCATGTGACCCCACACTAGGCTAAGGACATACAAGCAAGACTGAAAGGCTCATTGATTGGTCTTGAAAAAGAAGAAACTAACAGACACACTGAAAGATTCACTATTATGTTACTTTTGTCCTTTCTTTAAGAGCTTATAAATAATTTCCATGTGTATTTTAGAAGAATGATAGAAAGAATTACAAATTAATTCATTTGAACGACATGAAATTGCATTTTTAGGCCAAAGATGTTTAGTATTTGTGTTTCATATGGATCAGCTTGTATAATAAGCATTTTATGTCTATCAAGAGAGAACTTCTAAGGCAATACCTAACAAATATCAGTGTAGGCTTCACTGCAATTACTATTTCCATGAGGTCCTTTCTCATAGTTTGGCACTTTGCGCTCTTGACTACGAGCATTTACTTCTTCCTCCAAAGTTATACAAACAACAAAGTTCTTCCCAGAAGTTTGAAACCAGTTTTTCAAATGTCAGTTCAAAAAATCTCATATTATGGCATACTTAGTTGTCTTGACTGATTGTGAAGTATATGATAAGTAATTCATTACTATGAAAAAAAGAAAAAAAATCATAATTGGTTTCTGTTTGACTTGTAATATAAATTAGAAATAGATTCAAAGTGATTCCAGGAAAGCCATGCACTCACTTACATCCCAGTAGGACTTCTGAGTGGGGAAGAATGGGGTGCAGCTCCCAGGGCCCTGGGAGACATCGTGCTCACACATTCAATGGCACACTTCAGCAGAGCAGTGGCGGGTGCCGTGCAAACCAAGGAAGCCAAGAGCTCTGGCAGAAAGGCGTGGGAACTGGTTGTGAACTTCCAACTCAGAGCACAAGAGTCCTATCGCACGTAAGAAGCTGATTTGAAAGGGAACACAACCCAACGTCTATAAGGATATCTGTCAGGTTTGGGGGCATATACATTTAAAACAGTGCTTCTCACACTCTTCAAAATTAAAGAAATCTATAATATAAAGAAAGAGCAGCATAAAAGATGGTGATAGGAAGGAGATGGATCATTCTCAAATGGGAAGACCATCAAAAGATAGAGGAAAAAGTAGGGAAAGGAGGGGAGGGCATAAGAAAAGAATTAAGTACATGTATTATATACATGTACCAACTCCCTAAAACAAAAGTAACCATTATGTACTCTAAACATGTACTAATAAAAAACTAAAAATTAAAGTGTTTTTTTCCAAATGCAATCTTATAATTTATTTTAGAATGTAGAAATTTTTCTGAGTGCTTACCATGTGCCAGGAATTGCACTATTAATGTAATTAATAAAATAGATTTTGTACCTCTGCACAAGACATTAGTTTTAGAGACAAACAATAAATCAGGTGAACACTAAAAATAAAACATAGAGTACAAAGTGCATGAAATGAAGAGGACAATGGGTAAGAAGGAACCTACTTAACTAAAGAGGTCAGGGACGGATTCTCTGACGCAGTTACATTTAACAGAGAGACCTAAAGAGAGAGCTTTCAACTTCCATGTTATCCTTGTAGAGATTCGCATGTTTCTGATCCAGCATAGAGACACGGAGGCATTTGCAACTGTCAAGCAGATTTCACCAAAAGTTGGAGATGTCTGACATAGAAGTGAAAGTTCCCATCATCACAGTTATATCATTTCACAGAAGACAGCTGTCATCCACATCTCAGGCAGCGGGCTGGGGCCGCACTTTCCTCCACCCTCACCGCAGAGCTGCAGTCTGATCACTCCCCACGTCCCGAGTATTCTCCACCATTAGCGTAAATCAAAGTCTCACACTTGTAATTTATGTTTTAGCACTTAGACAATGCCTTGCTAGTTATTTTAAATAGATAAATCAAATCAAAATTTTGTTAATAAAATATTAGAAACGTCATAAGATCCCTGATTTATTTAACAATGTCTAGCATTTCTTGATCTTCATTTATTTCGAGTGTTTAGAAAGAAAAATGACGAGCTGGCTTCTCCTGCTCTTATTTTAGTTCCTTCATTTAGAAGATTACATCTCAACTCCAAAATCATTTTTAATAATGAGATACGCAATTTTAACTGTTAATTTTTTCAAAGAATAGACATGATTAAGATTAATTCATGTAGTTCCAGATATATTTGAATAATGGATTAGTCTGTACAGCACATTTGATTCATGTCTGATAGTCAAGGTCTTATATTTTAACTCCATCCATACATATAGAAATTTACTCTCTAATTTACTTAAAAGCCAGAACAGCCTGGGCAATAGGAAAAAGTGAATGTGGATTGAACACTGCTAGGGAGACCACAGCAATCACCCAGTTTACAGATTGTACACATTCGCAGGAAGGACTAGAGTACACAGTTTAAGACGGTAAGACGAAGAAAAATGCACCGTGCCCACACAGAGGTCCTTTCCACATGGAGAATGAAAGCCAGAAGATAAAGATTCAGTACACAGAAAACACTGAAAGGAAAAGATAAAGATCTAGATAAGCACACAGAAGAGCAGAAGAGACAGTTTGCTCTTCCAGCGAAGAGCTATCTACACGAAGTCCCAAGTCAAGAGACATTCTCAACTATAGGGACCAATTTATTCAAATCTTCTACCTGGAAAGTCTGAGGAGCAACAGGCTTGTGACTGACCTTGCAAACATGACCTTCTTCATTTATACATAAATCATTTTCACCCTCCATGATTGCTGTGCTCGTATGTATAATACATATTAGATGCTGGTGGAAACTCAGGTAAAATATGTAACAGAGCTACCCCTGGCCATTCAGCATGGAGGGCGTCCTGGAAAACAGCCTTCACACTTCAGTATTTCAGTATTTACACAATAATTATACTCAGCGACAAAGCTGAAGATCAAACTAAGATTTGTTGCAAAATTTAAAATGAACCATGAAAGTTTAAAAAATGCAAGTGGAAATTAGTTTAATAGTTTCTCAGGTAGATGTTTGTCATTCTTGCACAATTCTGACCAAATTTAACAAAACAGAAATATGGGGAAAAACTTAACTAGACTTAGCAGTTAAGTCATTTGATCCAGAAAAATCTCAGGACCTTTAGCTCCTATACAAGGAAAATTATTAAAGAATATGGCAAGTCTAACACACTATTCTTCCTAATCTAGATTTTCTTACTTCTAAAAAATACAGAACAAGAATATGTGTAGAGATCTTGAAAATTACTGTAGTTTTTTGTATAAACACAGACCTAAAAGATCATCCTCCTTTCAATCTCTTTTTTCTTATTATTCAAAATGAAAAGATAGAAGGTGTGGTCTCTTCTCTCATTTATGACAGTTTGCCAATACTGCATCGCATGCATCACTCACATTACCCCGTTCATACACATTACCTGTATTTGGTCTACACACATTATAGGACCATCAAAAACAACAAGAATCAGAGAACAAAAGAAACAATGCTGCAAACAGAGTGTTGGTTTACAAACTTATAAATCTTTTTTTAACCAAGAACTGCTTGCTATGTCCAAAGAGGCATACCTGGCAACAATTAGGAAAAAACAAAACAATAACCATGGTTCTCAGTAACAGCTGAGAATGGCAAAACCCTTTCTTAAGAGAAATAAAGAAAAATGATTAACACTTAAATTGGGCCAGGATCAAAGGGTAAAATACTTTGAATCAACGACATAGAACTAAACAATTGAATGCTAAGACTTTTTTTCCATTTTCAAGGGCTCATTTTCTGTAACTGATCTTCCAGCAATGATGCCCATCATGCCCTGCTAACAGATAAAACAAATGAACAACCAGAAGTTAAAAGAATGAGGAAAGTCTCTGTAATCCTACAGCTCAAAGTCAAAATTCAAAGTCTCTATTACAGACCCTGTCTAATGAGATAAAAGAGGAAATTTGAAACTTGAATCTAGTCCCAAAAGAAAGGTTACCCTGTTAAATAAAGCCCTTCCCAGCTCTCCTCTCTCTGAAGCTGTCCTCGGGCACCATCTTAGTCCATGTTCTCATTAACACAATCTCCAAACTGCCTCTGTCACATATTTGAAAAATATAATGGAAGCTGAATTTAACGCTTGCAGTTGTAACGTTGGTAGGGAAGGTTGCCGTGGGACCTTCCATCTTCCTGCCTAGGGACTGCAACATACTGTGACAATGCTGTGACTTAGCACAGTCAGGCACACCAAGACACAGAAGATCTGACTTTGCACAGAGATCTAAAGGGAAAGCCGTGTGTGTTACACTTTCCAGGAACCAGAGGGAAATGAGAACTGCCCTACTCCTCTTAATTCCTGGGTCACTCTGGGAGTTACAGACAGTCCTTTGCTCTGTTTGATGGGACACATGGGATTTGTGGCCATGAAGAGATGCCTCAAACACCACCCAAAATACAAGCAGGACTGTGTTACGGGGAGACAGGAAAGCACCTTATCCCCTGCTCCAGTGGCAGCTTCCTCACTGCACCAGTGTGACAGAACCAGTCTCATTAGACCTTCGTGATTTAAAGTGGCCTTCCATATTCATACTCCAGAAAGAGAGACTTCATTTAAACTGCCCTAAATTAAGAGTATAAAAGCATCAGTGTCTCAGCCATTATCTGTAAAGACAGCAACATGTAACCTGTAAACCGAAACACACTGAAGACCAGGAAATATCAAATAATATTTTACTAGGCTGGGGGCCAGGTCACATGACAGTTGTCCCATGGTCTCAAGGCTGGTGTGACCTTGCTTTAGGAACAGAAAAGTATGTGAAAGGCTGCATGTGTGGAGAAAGCTCATAATGGCAGCATTCCTGAGGCAAGAGAACATCTGCTGAGGACAGTCCAGAGGACACAGGCACATTGGTGGAGAAGGATTTGCTCTCCTTTAAATTGTTCCCCATTCACCGCAGTTGCTGCTCCATGCTGTCCCCTACCCTTGCCCTTCTCATTTGCTAACAACAGGGGGTCAGTCACAGAGACTGTAGTGCCTGTCCACTAGAGGCAGGTGCCTTCCAGTGCCCCGGGACCTTGAATACTGTCTTTTGTCTTTCTCTATTCCCTGCCATTCCCCCCACGGTATCCCAGGGTCTAATCCGCCCCCCAGCAAAAACACTCAGTATATAAGTGAAGCATCTTTCTTCAATTCTCAGTTATTCTGCCTTCAAATCCAGGATTTTTTTGAGTTTCCACTAACTTTCAAAAGCATTTCAGGAATCCCTAGTTTTTTTTGGTTTCTTAGTTTTGCTTTGCTTTGTTTATTTTGGGTTTTGTTTTGTTTTTGAGACAGGATCATGCCATAAAGGCCATACTGGCATTGAACTCACTATGTAGCCTAGACTGGCCTCAAACTCACAGGAATCATTCTACCTCAGCCTCCTGTGTGTTAGGATTGACAGGTGTGTACTACCACACCTGCCAAGTACTGGTTTTATACCAAGGTTGAAGGGGCTAAAGGGAAACTGGTTAGTGTTTAACTGGGTGGTATCCAACAGCAGGAGCTAGTGTCGGCACAGGTCCCTTAGAGGCACCCACATGAATGGTCTAACACTCAAAAGAAACCCCACATACAAGAAGCTCTCTAGGAGAAAGAGAAAGGGAAGCTTAGGGTCTTACAAAGTGTTATGAGAAGAGCACTAAACCTGATCCCAAACTGAAACGTACACTTTCCTAATATTCTTCCTTAAAAATTAACCGCCGATTAAAACAAATACAGTAAAGAAATATGTTAAATGACACCTTGAAAAAGCAGTCACCCGCAGAATATTAGGACACTGTATAGAACCTGTTTGCTCCAATGAATTGATGTTATTGAAAAGTGTGTGTGTGTGTGTGTGTGTGTGTACTCATATATGGACTATATTCAGATCCTAATTTGCACAAAATGAATGTGAAAAGTCACTCCTGTGATAATCAGTTACATTTCAGCATGGACCTTAGAGAGGGGTCATAAAGTTTTTAAAAACTTTAGGCAAAAAAAAAATCCTTATATGTTATAAATCTACCCTGCAGTATTTACAAGTGAAATGGCATGATACTTGAAATTTTCTTTAATATTTTCAAGAAAAAAACGGAAGTTTAGATGAAGCAAGATGTGCAAAATGTTGACTATGGTTAAAAGTGAATTGTAGGTACATGTCAGTCCCTTCTAGTCTCTTCTGAATAGTTCAATATTTCTATAATTAAAGTTTTTAAAAGCCAATAGATTTAACATTTATCTTTAAAATGTAGATAAATACAGTATAAGCACTATACTATACCTCAACATAAATAGGAATAACCTAAATGTTTTTCAGTAGCATAGTCTTCTCAAAAACTGTAACTATGATAAATATGGTGAAAAGTATAATATTAAAATGACAACATGAGAGCCAATAACAAAGGATGCTTAAAGAATCAGTATTTTTAGAATGCATACTTATTATCATACTTTTAAAAATATGTATGACTATAAAAAGTAGAAGAGGGTATAAGAAAAAATAACGTGTTAAAGTGTGGTGAATTGTTTATCAGTCATACAGTATTGTTTCTAAAACAAAAATCTGACATAAACAAAATATAAATAATTGATAAGGACATGCATATGCTAAAACATGATACAGTGGAAATCACACTAGCCTAAATCTTCGGTCACACAGTTTGAGCAAGTTACTTAAACAATCTGAGAATGTTTCCTCATCTCTAAAATTAATATAGCTACCTTTCAAGAATAGCTCAAAGGGTTAGACTTACAAGCCAACAGCTATGTGAATAAATGCTTCTCATATACATTGCATGGAGAAAACACTCAATAAACAGTCCTTAGCGCTACTACCGTATTAAGGGCGGGAGAATTCTGAGAAAATAAATGGAGGGGAACTGATGTTAGTGAAAAGGCCTGAGAGCCTGACAGGAGCCTAGCTTTCACCCCAAAATTCAGACAGGGCAAAATGCCTTGGAAGACTTTAAATTCTTGCTGGGGCCAAATGGACAAGGTTGGCTGGAGAGAACACAGACTTGCATGGACTCCTCCCCAGTGGGCGGCGGGGAGGTGAAAAGGAATATGGCTTTATGCAGCGGTTCTGTGAAAGTCAGTGAGGCCTGAAACAGAAGGACCAGAAGACACAGTTCTCATGTTAGGATACGATGTGAGTGGGGTTTGTGGAGATAAAAATCCTAATCAGACATGGTGGGGAAGTCAGAAAAAGTAGAAACCAACCTTGTTTAAGTTGTAAAGACAAAGGAATTTATTTACTGTCTGTGAGCCCTAACTGTAATCACATGATTAAAACTAACTCATCAAGCAGTTGTGGTACACACCTGTAATCCCAAGAATTTGGGAGGCTGAGGCAGAAAAGTCACAATTTTGAGGCTGGCCTGGGCAATTAGTGAGACCAGATGTCAAAATAGAAACAAAAATTTAAAAGGACTGGAGATGGAGCTCAGTGAAAGAGTACTTGTCTAGCATATGCAGACCTCTCAGTTCAACCTCAATGCCATAATAAATTAAAAAATAGATCAAAATGAATCATCATGAGCTAAATCGTAAGAAGCCCCTAAAAACAAAGTGTGCTCTTGTTTGGATTCTAGCAGCTGCTACCAAATCAACACTGAGGGTACTCATTGGTTGACAAAAGTCAATCTTGACAAAAGACCCCTTCCCCTTTTTTCTGGAATTCTGTCTCCTTTCCACTAGCTTCTTCCTCCACCCCTTGCAACAGAGATCAGCTGTGACATTTAGATTTGAAATTCCAACTAAATATACTAAATATACTGTAGTGTGGCCTCTTTGGTTCTGTGTGGTCTCCAATAAATGACCCTTCAAAACCACCCAAAGATAGCACCCAAAAAGGGAGCCTCCTCCACTGAAGAACAACCTCCATTTGTATTCAAATGGTATGTGCATATTCTTACAAGAGGAAACTATTAACACATCTTCAACTGAGAACTCTGAGGAACCTGGAGAAGCTGCAGGAAATACTGTGTCACATGCCAAGGTCCCAGTGGAAATGGGCCTCAGAAGCAAACAGCAGCTAACACTGTTGACAACCTACTATGTCCCAGGAACCACACTAAATCCATGTGTTAGTTTTTCTTTCCTTCTTTCATTCAGTTTTATTCTTTTAAGTATCTCATATGCATATTACATCCTACCTATTGAGAACAAATTTGGAAATGATTAGAGCAAAGAGACTGTTCTAGCTACAATCAGAGGAAAGCTATTCTTTTAAATCCCCAGACACATGTGCGTTCTGCAAGCACCCACCATTTTCCAGGTGATACAGCATTTATGGGTACACATGGATGTGAACCCTACTGGTTCTTAAAACACAGGGCGGGTGTGAAGAATCCTAAGTACTCTGGTAAATTTTGCCTTGTAAACACATTCTTGTGTTCAAAACTAAACAACTGATAAAAGTGGATGCTGGCATGAGGGTGAGCCCTGGAAGAAGTTCAGAACACAGTATGTGGACTTAACTCACCCACGTGGCAAACTCCCCAGAAAGCCCCGCAGCCCTGGCCACTGATTTACATTCTTCTCGGCTGCACACTTGCCTGTGTCTATTAGACTATTAAAATATTAATAGGGTCTTGGTATCTGTCATTATTAATTTTGAAAAGGAATAAGGACATGCCAAGCCATAGTATTGATAAATTTGCAGAATATGTTAATCTTAACACTCATTATTCAGCTAAATTACCATTTTTTTCAGATGGTTTTTCTCCACTAATCATTTTTTATATTTAACAATTTTTCATCTCCAACAAAGCAGTTCCTTAGAAATCTACTTACGTATGTACTTTTATAATGTTTTTACAGCAATAATTTATCCAACAATTGTTATATTCCATTACATAATGACAAAGTCTTCTGATAAATATATTGAATTAAGCTAAGAAATGAGTAGGAATAAAAATAATACTTTCAAGATTTTATTTTTTAATTTATGTTATTGATTGGTTTATTGGTTGCTGGGTTTTGTTATGGAAAAGTCACAAGGTCCAAGGCCCACTCTTGAGGCCATAAAAGGGCTACAGAAAGGTTTCCCTCCTGGCTCCATGACTAAGCTTCTCACACCAGTACCTTGCCTCCAAGGCTTCTGGAAATTAGCAACTTTCTGTTTGCTATGCCTACAACAGATCAGAGAGAACTAAACTATCTTTCAAAGCAAATACCAAGACATGTAGTTTGACTGGTGTGGGGAGTTGCCTTTAGAATGAGAAAGTTGAAGTCAAAAGTTAAATATCTTCCCATGAACATGTAGCAAGAACTGACACACCTGAAGAGATAATCTTTTCTAATTCCAGGACCTTGAAATGTGACAAATTTAGACTTTGGGTATATATTTAACAAAGGCAAACTCAGATATTACCCTTGGTCAGTGTGCAAGACTCAAATATAGTTGAAAAGGTAACTAACAAGAATTTTTATTGTCACCTAAAAGCTTCAACATATGTTTTATACAGAAGAACAACAGATGCAGTCCTTGGAAGGTGCCCATGCATTTCCACAGGTTTCTGATTCCTACCCTCCTTGACAGGATTGTCACACCTCTACTGTTTCCCAGTCTTCTTGTGCTCCTCAGACTGTTTCCCACCATGATTTCCAAGAAAGCAGCACTTCATAAATCCAACATGGGAGGGTGGTAACAAAACATCCAAGCCACAGTCTTAAACTAGGAAGGCTTATTCTGCACACACAATTACATTAGTACTACACATGTGCCAGTACTCAAGAAGAATCAATGCTCAGACCAGACTTCAGATAGCTCTATTACTACTGACTGTACCTCAAGAAGAAAGTTCTGGTGAAAGGGTGAGGGGTACAGGTGCAAACAGAAAATAACTTGGCTGATAGCCTTATCGCCATCACTATTTATATAATACATCTTACTATGTCTTCAAGCAGTAATGGAAGTGTTTTCAATTTGGAAGTTGAAATTGCCTCAGTCGCATTTTACCTAAGTTGCCTACCCTAACTCAGGCAGTAATACGTCTTTTTTTTTTTTTTTTTTTTTTGTTAACGTGGCCAGCACTGCTCTTCCTGGCCCAGACAACAAAATGACAAGTTACAATAAGCAGGCTTCTTTGATTGTCCCTGTTAGGCTAAACAACTAAAATGCAAAAACAAAACAAAAAAACCATTGGGAAAGGCATTTTCAACTTTCAATATTGTGCAATTCATGTTTAAATTTATCATCTAGACTTCATCGCATGACCTTGAAAAAGCTCAATATTTCAATAGTAAAATGTAAATCCCAGTCCATCTCCCCAAAGCATTCAATGATGAATTATGTGAAGAGAAACATTATACAAAATAGAATGCTCCAGTTACAGGATTTTGTAATTAACCCATGATTTTCCACAAACTTCTTTGTACTTTCTACTCGGGTCATTAGAAATCTTTGAAAACCAGTTATTTTTCCAACTTTGGTGTTCAGAATATGACTGAAAGTTTCTGGGCTGAATGAATTCATCCCTTGTGGGTTAATTTATTATTTGGTAATCAGTGATTAATCCATGTTACTGCAAGGTAGGAAGTATAATAGTACAAAAAGTGTTGACACCATCAGTCTCCTAAAACTTGTATTTTTCCATTTAATTCCCAGCATAAACACTTTCTCTTACGATTGACCTCTCCCTCTAAAAAGCTACGTGAGGAGATGGCAGGGGTGACTGAGTGCGGTGTGGCTGAAAAGATGAAGAACGTGGCTAGCAAGACTCTCAGAGGGCATTTGTTCCACTAAGGACTCAACTACTGGTACTCTTCAGGTCAACCTTTTAAAATATTATTACTACTGCATATTTGTTGGGAACCTTTTTGAAGACAGTGGTTCTGGTTCTTTTTGTCTCAACCTTACTAACTTTGCCATAATAATGTAATTAGGTCATGCTAAGGACTGAACTGTGTCACTTTGCCATAATAATGTAATTAGGTCATGCTAAGGACTGAACTGTGTCACCTCAAAATTCATCTGTTAAAGTCTTGACCTCTAACATGATGGTATTTGGAGATGGGACCTTTGGGGTGTAATTAGGTTAGATGAGGTCATGATGGTGGAGCCCTTAGGGTGAGATTTGTTTAATTATAAAGGAGGATGTCACGTAAGCACACAGCAGGGTGATGACTGTCTGCAAGCTAGAAAAAAGGACCTCACCAGAACCAACATGCTGACTCTCTGATGTTGGACGTCAAGTCTCCAGAACTGTGAAAAAATAAAATTTTGTTGCTTAAGCCACCAGGTCAATGGTATTTCATTATGGCAGGCCTAGCTAAGGCAGGTGGACAGACATATTTTGAGAAACATCATTTTCACAAAAGCAAAGCATTTCTAAATGCAGTGGACAGTTATTTCATCTTATTCATGATCACAAAAGTTTCATTTAACACTGCTTGGATAGAGTTCAATGCTGCCACCCTTTGAACAACAAAGAACAGCAAACAATTTGAGGAACAAGAGCGTAAACAGATCCCTTTTCCATAGGTGAAGCCATGGGTCCAGTTCCCCGCAAGTGGTAACCTACTCCAACTGCAGCAGGCAAGATGGGGTGATCCCTGATCCCTCCAAGAAGGAGCTGGGCCCTGCTGTGGGAAGGGGGCAGACAGTGGCTTGTACATGTGTCTACTGCAGCTCTTCTGCACCTTGGCCCTGCTCACGTCTTGCAACTCAACAGTCCACGCCTTCACCACACCTGGTAAGCCGAGACAAATTAAATGAAAAGATCACTGGCCTCCAACAAAGAGTAATCTAAGAGAAAAAGAAAGCTGCTAAATTCCACTCTAGGAAAACATTTTTGCTCAGTTCCTACTTTGCGAAATTTGATTCTTTCAACTTGGCTCTATCTGGTTTTGTTAGGTTAGGACTCATGCAAGGCTGCGACGTACAGCTTGGTTTACCAGCTGTCCATTGTCAAATGGGAAAGTGTTCTCAGAGAGCAATTTCCAATAACCTCAGAGTCTTCCCTTGCTAGTAAAAAAATAAGAAAAATAAAAAGTCAATGCCATGTACAGAATATACAGATGGAAATGAAAGCTCTGCCTAGTGCTGGAGATATTTTTTTTTTAATACAACTGATTTGGATCAATTTGAGATAACTTCAGAGACAAGCATTTACTTTTAGATATATCATTTGTTTTTGTCTCTGATCCAGGCTCAAAAGGAACATTGCCAGTGTTTTTCCAGTGCCATGAACAGTTCTAGAAGAGTTAAAATAAGAAACTCTACCTGCTTAATCTGCCAGAAAACATTAAGAGGAGCAATCAGCTCTGAGAAGAGTTGCTCTGAATGAGGTATGCCCGGCCGCTTCAGGCCACGCTGTTTGTCAGTCTTTCAAAATTCAAGTCATTACCAGATGCTGATCTACTATAATATTGTGATATTTTATCTGATTACACTTACCTGATTGTGCCTTATCTGCTATTTGCCTTCCCATTCTTCCATGTATATTAAATGCAGGTGCTTTTATTATTCTGTCAGCTCAAAAGTGTTGACTGTTCTGAATATAAATGGGGATATTATATCATTAACTTGCTCCAAAAGCAGGGCCATTCACTGTGTAAATCACATGCCAGGTACCTAGTGGAGACACAATAAACCATGACGTCTTGAGAAAGAAAGTAATAAGGAATGGATAAGGAGATAAAAATTTAAGGCATTGTTAAAGAAGGGTAATCTTCAAAATCCTATTTCAAACTAGCATTTGTTGATAATATAACCTTTATATTAGAAACTTTTTAAATTCATAAAAAATCTTTAGAGGGAGCTAGACAATATGGGATGCTATCACTAGTAGGACTGCATTAAAAACACACCCATTAATGCTCTTTGGCCTGTCTAACGTAGGAGAACGTCCCAAAGGGAGCAGTCTAATCGTTTAGAGGGTATCTTTGCTCTGGCAAATATGTTCTTACCCTTCCCAAGTGCACTGTTCAAGCAAGGTGAACAAATGGCCCAATGCTCTCAGTACTTGCAGATGTTTAAAGATGAATAATTTAGAAACTGGTTGGAAATTTCAAAGGAAGCGATACGCAGTGAATGAAGGCAGAACCATGACAATGTGCAGCTGCCCGACAGTCTGGAGTCACACGCTCTGCTTAGCTTCTGCTGCGCTGGCCTCACTAAAAGTTAATCCACAGCTATTTAAGTGGAAAGTTTCAAGAAATCCATTTTCAGAGCAAATGTTATGTGAGAGTTTAAATGAGCCACTGCCCTCGGTTGGATGGAATATCAGATGGGCTGCTCATTCGTCAGTGCATCAGACTCCTCCACTGATGTCCTGGCTGGGATCCAAGTCTCAGGAAGGAACACGAGTGACAGTCACCAGAGTCATTTCCGTCAGATCCGAAGGTGTGAGACTGAAGAGGCACACAGGGGACCAACCAGGAACACGAAGAGGGGGCAGCCATGGAAGGCACTGGCTAAGCTTCCCTTTCCTCTTGGCTTCCTGTGTGAAGGGGCGTGAGGGTACTGCCCCTTCCCATCTCTCACCTCACAAAGAAATGCAGGGAACCATCTGCTTCTGCTTCCTCCACTGACCAATGTGCATTTAAATACCTCCTCACACTGAGGTTGCTATTTTATCAGGGGAATCTTTTATTTCTCTTAACCCATATATGCTTGGGAGGAGGAGAGGAGGGGAGGGGAGAGGAGAAAGAAAAGACACAAGCCACAGATTTGGAAGAAACATTGGCAAAACATGTATCTCAAAAGGACTGTATCCAAGATATGTAAAGAGAACAGTGGCAATACAACAGAAACACAAATAACCCAATTGAAAAATGGGCAAAAGATTTAGTCAGAAACAAATACACAGCCAGGTATGGTGTTGTACTCTGGAAGGCTAAGGCAGAAGGAGCACAATTTAAGCCCAGCCTAGGCAATTTAGCAAGTTAGTGA